>ML677333.1:82891681-82918370 GCA_007922305.1 Dermatemys mawii
AGCAAGGCAATAGCAATAACAGTCTTTAGGGCTGGGGCCTGGCCTCCGGGCTCAGGCAGCCAGCAAGGCAATAGCAATAACAGTCTTTAGGGCTGGGGCCTGGCCTCCAGGCTCAGGCAGCCAGCAAGGCAATAGCAATAGCAGTCTATGAGGTTCCCCGGTTCAGGGCAAGGGGCAGCTGGCTCAAGGGAGTGGGTACCTCTGTCGTCCAGTCGGCATCCGGTTCCTCCGGATACACGGCGGCAAGCACTCCAGGCCAGTCGTCCTCGGTGTCGGGGGTTGGAGTGCCGCTCCAGCTCGAGTCTCCCCCCGGCTGCAGCAGGTCCTGTCGGGCGTCCTTCTCCTTCCCGGCTTCTCTCCCTTCTGGGCTGTAGGGCTGGTCTTTTATAGTCCCACCCCTGGACTTCCAGCGAGAGGGGCGGGGCAGTCTTGGCTCCACCCACCAAGGGGTTTCCCTTGCTCCCTCATCCCCCCAAGCGGAGGGAGACCACTTGGGCTCACTACACCGCCCATTCAGATCACTATCCCTTACATTAAAAGGAGAGTGCAAAGACCACACTGTGCTCATTCCTACATGGGTGTAACAGTTGGGAAAGCTCTTTGATTTTATATTCCCTTCCTCTGCCCTGCACCCATCTTTGTGTTCTCACAGAGGATGAAGCAAAATCTTACCCTGAATGTGTGTTAACTTCTCTTTTAATCATGTCAGAGATTTCTTACAAGAACCTTCATGAATACTGTTCTAGTTTCTGTTAGAGCACAGTACAGATCAGGCTGGAGGTCTTTGAATATGTCTACAGAGAGCTTCCCAGCATGGAGAAACAGGCATGCACTAGCTCTGCTTGAGCTAGAGCATTAAAAAATTGCAGCGTGGCCATGGTGTCACAGGGAGCAGCTTGGGCTATCGGCCTGAGTACATTCTGGGATGGCTAGCCTCAGACGCTGCCCCTGCCACCAAGGCCACACTGCTATTTTTAGCACACTAGCTCGATCACAGCTAATGTGTCTCTCCACCCACACTGTGAAGCATCCTCCCAGCTGCTCTGTAGACATAGCCTGTGGGACTACTTACACAGCAGCTAAGATACTGGGTGAGGGGTATTAATCTCCTGCCACTGTACATGGCTTTGATAAATACACTGAGTACATTTTTCTGCCTGTGCTTAAGTCTCATTAGCAATAACAGGGTTTAGGTTTGTAGCTCCCTATTAAATGCACTGGAAAGATTACCTTTCTTTGATTACTGAAGTTAGTGTAGGATTATATTTATTAGAGAAGTTAGACCAGAGTGAACACTTTGTGGGTTTAAGGAAAACCTACCAATTTTATTTAATTTCATCTTTGTTCATGCTACCACATCACAGTCAGCCTTTACTGGCATTAGAGACAGATGTAGAGAATAGAAGGATGAAATCTTCAGCCTAGGAGACAGCTACTGTTATTATATTTGTTACTTTTTTCACTGGGCATATCTCAGCCTCATTCTGAAGTTTTGCAGTGTGAGATACAATCTCCCCTCCCAATAATGCAAAAGACTCAGAAAGGAAAATCCACAAAAGCAGCTTATGGCTGACACTACTGGCAAGCAGCCACAGATTCGGTCTAGTCAGTGAGAAATGGCCTTCTGGAAAGCAACCGGAACAGCATCCTATAGCACTGGTTTGAGATAAAATGAAAAAGGTCACATATATGTAGCTTTCAGTGACATGCTACTTTGGGTTGTATTTTTGCAGGTGAATATTTCTGGTTAAATATTTATATATTAAAAGATAAATATAGCCTACAATCCCTAAAAATACACCTGACCTGCTAGACAGAGAACATTTTTATCACAAGCTACTCTCTGCTATTAATACATGTCTTTTTTCCTTGTCTGGCTTTTGGTTTGGCACCAAAAAAAAAAAAAGGTAAAGATATTTGACAAGCCAAACAATGTTGAAATTACCTGCCCTGAACCCAGTTGGTTATTAGTAAAGGTTAAATAAAACTGAAAGCTTTGAAAATCTACAAGGATCCAATAAAAATCTTCTAGTTAAAGAGTCTAAGGGGAAAGAATAACCTTGAAAATATGGATAACAGTTGACTTGTATGTAGCTAGTCTAATTACAGGGACTAAGGGTTTCCAAGAATTGAGAAATTGAATTGATGACCCAGAAAACAAGCTCCCATTATTAGGTTTATAGAAAGCAT
This sequence comes from Dermatemys mawii, assembly GCA_007922305.1. Lineage (NCBI taxonomy): Eukaryota > Metazoa > Chordata > Testudines > Dermatemydidae > Dermatemys > Dermatemys mawii. Next base: position 82,893,872 of record ML677333.1, read on the forward strand.
TTTCAGAGTGGAGAAAGAGAAGAGAAACCAAGATAATTTTCAGTAATTGATTAACATATTGCTACAGGTGTATAGGTTAGAACTCTTCTAACACTTTGTAACAGAATGTTTTGTGATTAGGAAAGCTAACCTGGCTGGCAGCATCTTTTAAGATATTTGTGAAACAGACAAATCACAGAATAGAACAAATAAAACAATGCTAGCATGTACATTTTACTCTCCTGTTTTGGAGTTAAAAATTATGTATCCAGACTAAACCCTTGTGCAGCTTCAATTTAAGGATTTCATAACAGAATAATGAGAGAGACAGGGCTGAAATATATGCTAGTGAAACACAACAGGGTGCACGTGCTCTGTGGAAGCCAGATAGATCTTTTACTGACAGCTGCTATATTGTGTCTTTATAAAAGGGTAATAAACTATAGTCAAACTGTGGGGAAAATAGCTTTTGAGGGACAAACACTAACCATTGTCACCATCGTCACACTCTGTCTACTGCAGATGACATTCTTGACTTAGTGCCCCCTTTCCTGAGCAGAATACACCCTATGTCTTGCAAAGGCAATCTCTCAATTTCATTTCTTGAGGCAGCATCACCAGTCGTCCCTATCATATGCTATTTTCCATTCCACTCTATTCCATTCAGTATTTCTTCATGCAACATAACAAGGAACCCCAGATGGCCATACAATGAGTGTCTTCAAAATGTATTTCACTTGAATGTGTTTTCCTACCCACTAGTTTGTTCTGTTTCTTTCTTAGCACTCCTCTTTCTGTCTCTGGTTGTCAAGTTTGAGTTCCTGGTCTTTCTTAAGGATAAGACCTATGTTTCTGCTTTTTAGTAATATGGGAACTCTCTCTTCATGAAAGCGCACTCTCCCAATCAGCCTTGATTTCTCTTTCCACCACACTCCTGCTTTAGAATAACTAATATCTAGTGGATCCAGAAACTTTTCAGCAGCCTCTAATTTTGACCCATGTACTCTAATCTCATCTTCAATGTTGATTAAACATGATAGCGGTTCAAGTCCCCTTGAAAGTGTCTTTTGAAAATGTAACCCAACCACATAATTGTGGCCTTCTGTACATTCCTTATATTCCAGATTAAGTTATCTGATATTTCTAGCTACATCAAAGTCTTTAGGGATTTAAAGTGAAGATGCCATCCACAATTCAGATGAGACTGAAGTGCACAAGACTTATATCCAACAAAGCCAACATTTTCCCTGTTTCCTACACTCAGTCTAATGCAAAAGTACTGGTTAATCTCAATGTAGTTGGGACAAATTTAAAAATGTAATAGTTTGTTATTTCTCTGTAATGATTTAAATTTTGCTGTTTGTACTGCAGTATTCTCTGCTTCATTTTCCCCCACTACATACAGAAGTTTGAAATGATACTTGAAAGTCTTCATATCATCTTTCTTTGTACCACTGCCACCTCTCTCTCCTCCATCCCAACATAGTCCTTCTGTTCTGAAGTACTTCAGGTGGACTAACTCATAACACTATAACCAGAAACATATGTACATGGCTTTTTTACCAGAGCAGAACTCTGGCAAGTGAGTGAAAGTTTAAACATACTTAACTCAACAAGATGTTTTACCACCATTCATAGTCAGAAGGTAACAATAAATGTGATGTGGGGTTATAAAAATAAACATGGTTATGTAGGGAACAAACACATGGATATGTTTAAATTATTCACTAAAATATCATCAGCAAAATCACAGAGAGAGCAAACATGGTTCTTAAGCTTTGCAAGCTTAAAGGGAGAGTGAGGGGTTTAGTTTCTTAGGAACTAACTGTAAACATTAAAATTAACCATTCAGATTCAGCTAACTATTCAAGTCACCTTTGGACAGTTTGTCACACCCATAGCTTTCTTAGTAACAACAGAAACATAAAGCCAGGTTTCAGCTTCAGGAATGCTGAAAAAGTATTATGCAAATATTCTGTATATTACATTAGCACATTGCTAATAATAATAAATAATATGCTAACTAACTGGAGCAGGAAGGATCATCGAAATGTAGGATTGCAAGGGACCTTGGTAGGTCATCTAGTCCAGTTCCCCACACTGAGTCAGGACTAAGTGTTACCCATCAGGACTAAGTATTATCCAGACCATTCTCGACAGGTGTTTGTCTAATCTGTTCTTGAAACCTTTCTGATGGAAATTCCACAACCCCTTAGGTAATTTGTTCCAGTGCTTAACTACCCTGACAGTTAGGAAGTTTTTCCTAATGTGTAACCTAAATCTCCATTGCTTCAGTTTAAATCCCTTACTTCTTGACCTGTCCTCAGTGAATAAGGAAAACAAATTTATCACTATCCTTTTTATAACAACATTTTATGTACTGGAAGACTGTTACGTCCCCCCTCAGTCTTCTCCAGACTAAACAATCCCTTTCTTTGCAATCTTTCATGACAGGTCATATTTCCTAGATCTGCAATCATCTTCTTGCTCTCCTCTGGACTTTCTCCAGTTTTCTACATCTTTTCCCAAATGCGGCAACCAGGACTGGATGGATAAAGCTGAGGCCTTATTAGTGATGAGTAGAGTGGAAGAATTACATCTTATGTCTTGTTTACAACACTCCTGTTAATAGATCCCACCATGATGTTCACTTTTTGTGCAACAGTGTTATATTCTAGCCAAAGAAAATTATGCAACGTATTCTTCCCTTTTCTACAATATATTGCTCCACTACTGAAACAGCCAATATTAAGAAACAAGATGAACTCCTGTCTGCTCACTTAGCAGTCAGCACCAGCTCTGCAGTAATATTCCAGAGCTTTATGTTCAACAAGACTGCTATATAGAAAGCATCAGTTATAATATCATTTATGTGTATTAAAGAACAAAAAGGGATGCCTGGGATTTTTCTCTCAATAACTTCTTATGAGACTGTTCATGAATGAAAACTCTGAATTCAATAATGTTATGTCAATATTTTATATTATTAACCAGATCAAAAAATAATCAAGTCCTCCAGACTCCTGATAACTGAATGGAAAAAATATCCCAAACCATGGCCCAGATTCACTTTTATGCTCCTAGGGGTCAGATTTCTAAAGGTATTTAGGCATCTGAAAACACAGCTAGGCACTTAGATGCTTTTGAAAAGCCAGTAGGCACCTATTTGCATCTGTAGATACCTAAATCCCTTTAAAAATCTGGTCCTTGCTGCATTGCTCCACTCCAGTGAAGAAAAGCAGCCATAAATCCAGCTTAATTAGCCTAATGTTCTATTCAATCAGGCTCAAATCTGGCTAGAATGATCTATGTATTTGTGACTTCCAGACTTGATTACTGCAACTCATATCTCTCAGTGAAGCTACAAGCCCTGAAAAAGCTCCAGCTAATAAAAAATACAATTGCTTGGTCATAATGCTTTCTGCACTGGTTTGCCACTGAATATAGAATTGAGTTTGATATTCTATGTCTTGATCTTTAAAGCTCACTACGGGATTGATTCTGGGAAAGATCACCTCTTCATCAACAACTTTGAACTCCTGGAAAAAAAACAGACAGTCAACCGATAAAGAGGCTCAAGAGCGCAGGAGACAAAACTTTCTTGAGAGATGGACCAACACTACAGGACTCATTGCCATCAAAGATAAGAATGCAAATGGACCTCTCTCACATTTAGAATTGAATAACACTTATGTCTTCAGCCTAGCTTTCCATTAGTAATCCCTCCACTCTCCCTCTCATGAATGCACATATGCATACACACCCATACACACACACACACACACACACAGCTCCCCTCCTGCCTTCTTCCACGCACAAAAAAACCCAAGCTTATTCTAATGAATCGTCTTCTCCTACTGTCCAGGAAGAGAGAGAGATGTATTATGTCTTTTTAAAATGTTTGGCTGGTGCTCAGATAGTATGGTGATTGGCATCCATATATGACACCATAGACAGGTGAAAGAACTAGAAAGAACTCTGAGGAAGAATTTGCTGCTAATTGTTCAATCCAGTGATGTGAAAGAGAGGCCACCATGTTTTGTGGTATGGTTTTGACAACGTCCTCATAGACTTTAAGGTCAGAAGCAATCATTATGATCATCTAGTCTGACCTCCTGCACAACACAGGCCACAGAATCTCACCCACTCACTCCTGGAATAAACCCCTACCCTGTGTCTGAGCTAGTGAAGTCTTCAAATCATGGTTTAAAGACTTCAAGGTGCTGAGAATACTCCAGCAAATGAACCGTGCTCCATGCTGCAGAGGAAAGCGAAAAACCTCCAGGGCCTTCTCCAATCTGCCCTGGAGGAAAATTCCTTCCTGACCCCAAATATGGCGATCAGCTAAACCCTGGGCATGCAGGCAAGACTCACCAGCCAGACGCCCAGGAAAGAATTTCTCTGTAGTAACTCAGATCCCACCCCTATATCTAACATCTAACATGCCATCACAGGCCATTGGGCATATTTACCGCTAATAGTCAAAGATCAATTAATTGACAAAATTAGGCTATCATATCATCTCCTCCATAAATGTATCAACTTAATCTTGAAGCCAGATATGACTTTTGCCCTCACTGCTTCCCTTGGATGGCTGTTCTAGTACTTCACTCCTCTGATGGTTAGAAACCTTCATCTAGTTTCAAGTCTAAACTTCCTGCTGGCCAGTTTATATCCATTTTTTCTTGTGTCCACATGGGTACTGAGTTTAAATAATTCCTCTCTCTCCCTGGTATTTATCCTTCTGATATATTTATAGAGAGCAATCATATCTCCCCTCAGCCTTCTTTTGGATAGGCTATACAAGCCAAGCTCTTTGAGTCTCCTTTCATAAGACAGGTTTTCCATTCCTCGGATCATCCTAGTAGCCCTTCTCTGCACCTGTTCCAGTTTGAATTCATCCTTCTTAAACATGGGAGACCAGAACTGCACACAGTATTCCAGATGAGGTCTCACCAGTGCTTTGTATAACGGTACTAACACCTCCTTATCTCTACTGGAAATACTTCACCTGATACATTGCATCACAATGTATGGCATTACTAATAACATCAGTGATCCAGTCAAACAAAGGCAGAACATGACCCAGTTCTGAGTAAACATCCATTGCCTGTCTTCTACAGCTCCCTTGCACTAGTGCTAGCAGCATAATCTACACAGCCCAGAAGTCTTCATGGATCCTACTTACTCACATAGTATGTTGCCGCTATGGAGTGTAAGAAACTATATAGAAAGCTTATAGAAATATTATAAGACAGGCTCTTAAAATCAATTACAATTCTTGTAATTCAGATGTTTGCTTCTGGAGATACTCTAAAAAACTGCAAGGGACACCATGTTGTCTCCAGTTTGTACTGTGGAAATCTGCTTTGGCAGTAATATTAAAGCAAGGAAAATGTTCTTATTTTATTGACCACAAAATCCAAGATTTTTGGCTCTTGACAAAAATGGCCAAACACATATAAATGTGTATGCATTTCAAGGTTTTTGGATGAAACACAAATAACACAGAGCTGATTTAAAAGAGGTTTTATCTTCTACTTACAATCTAGGTACTTATACGTTCAGAACAGAAAACAGATTTATCAGTCCATCTAAGCACAATCTGCATTTTTCACTATAAAAATACAATGGTACCATTTAAATTTTTGGCGGTCAGGTTTATGTTTACAGTACAGTTTTTCTAGCTTAATCTTATTAAGTAACCAACAACATGGAAAAATAGTCTTGTGCTTCCTTTGGAGACAAGTAAACCAGAACTTGTAACCTATAAGAATGCTACTTGGTACCTAATTGTTGCAAAGCATCATTGTCTTTAAGTTGTCCACAGAGAAAAATGTAGCAGCAAATGTTCTTTATCAAATGATCTGATCTGTGTTAGCAAGTATTCCTGGTAGTAAAATGCTGCTGAATTGGGAAAATGTATTCAATACATTTCAAGACCACTTCAATAAACATTCAATTCAAGAGGAAAAAAAGCACAAAGAAAAATTGTACTATAGCAATCTTGGCTGGTCTGATACTATGGCTGAGTCAACATTTCCATTATAAACTCCATTTCTGAGGGTTTTAAAAACTTATTCAATGAAAACTAACCTCAGGCTGAAACTTAGTATAAAGTGAAATGAACATGGAGTTTCAAATTTGAATAAAATGTGTGTGAGTATTTTTAAGTTAGAAAATGGCAAAATAAAACAGGTTTATCTCATTTCAAATGCTTTATTCCTCCAATGCAGGGGTTCTCAACCTTTGGCCCACTTGTGCCCCACTCAGCACACAACCACGGCCCAGGTGACATCCTCAGGGCCATACAGGTAGTATCTATATTGTGTGGACGCAGATCACATAAACACAGAGAGAGCTGCATATGCAGCCCCCAACTGTAAACAGACTGAGAAACACTGCTCTAAAGTAAAGTTTTGCTTTTTGAAATGTGGACATGGGACCAACTTCAAACATGGTAAAACAACTCATTGTTAAGGTTAGAATAGTGACTGCTGCATATCCCTAGAAATAATTCTTGCTAAATGTGTTTTGGTATCAGTATTCTATAGTAATATTGTAACAGTTCATTTGGGATTATTATGATGCTCCAAATTAGTGATCCATTAGGAATCCACAGTGGCATGCAATGTTAATTTATAATTTTAGACTATTAATCAGATTTATTTCAAACAGACAAAAGCTATCAAACTGGGTTGATGTTATCCACAGCATCATTTAAGCATTAGAATTTTAACTTGCCTTTGAAATACACTATAACATAAGGCTTATCTTCACTGCAGCAGTTACTTCTGCCCAGAGGGAAATATCATCTGTTCAGTTGAGAGCAATCTTGTTCCTGCTTGTGCATCATTACTATGCCATGCCAATGCATGCAGTGCCCTCTTCACCCATGAAAGAGGTGGCTGATGTTTCCCTAGAAGTATGCTGGCACAGCTAAGCAAACCATGAATTAAGGCCAAGTGAATCTGTCACTGTCATTCTGCTGTACCAGCTGTGTGTGAAGTCTATATGAAGTCATTGACAGTTCCAGGACACATGCTGTACCATGCTGAGTTACAGTGAAAGACTTAACCTGAAATTCCATTGGTTCCTCTGGTTTGTGTCATAATCTTAATAGTATTATAAACAGCTTGCACAGATTCTGCAGAGACAGTTAAACCAACGTGCATGAAAGAATGAATAATCCTCTTAAAGAACTGAACCTTATGTACCAAATAGTGAAGTACAAAATCTAGTGAAACAACAAAGAAGTTACATTAATTAAAACAATCGTACATTAATTAATATGCATGTTCTATATAATGATAGTTCAGACAATATTTCATAATGGTATAAACCAATGCCTAGACAGCACAGTGATGGGGGCCTTTTAAATCAATGACATAGAGACTGGGCTTTATTGGGGAGAACTTTGTGGTGTGGGTTTTCTCATAGGCAGATTTTGTGCTTCGCTGGCTGTAGCCTGAAAATTAATTTGTTTGTACAATGAGACATCTCTCAAAAAAAAAAAAAAAAAAAAAGAATTCTCCTCCTACTCCCCCACCCCAGTCCTTTCCATTCTTGTCTGATCATTTTTACACAGGGCTCTCTCTTTTCTTCTGGTTTCTCTGAATCCTCCCTCTCAGGTGTTAGGCCTCTTGCCTTCACCTGTGCTGGAGTGGGATACCACATTTCTCCCACTCAGACTAGATTCTCACCAGCCACAATCGCTTAGCAGGCCTGACTAGGTATAACCCCCAGAAGTCTTCCGTGTGGCAGCTATAGCCAGTGGTTAATACAGTGACCAGGCAGCTTCCTCACACCAAAGTATTTTTTAATCTTAAAAACAGAAACATAGCAAAGCATAAGAAAAATTATTTTTACAGCAGTAAAACAGTCTGTATATATGTGTCTCACACCTACAGCTGACTCAGGGCCAGCTCTATCTTCAGTGCTGCCCTGAGCAGCTCAAGATGGAAGACTGTAGAGCTGCCACAGGTGTGCCGCCAAGGAGGGAAAAGCGGCTTTCTGCAGCTCACCTGCGGCAGTGCCAAAGAACAGGAAGATCCTTGAGCTACCGCAGGCGTGCCGCTGAAAGCCACCTGAGTGTGCTGCCCTGAAAATGCCCTCCATGCCGCCCCCCACCACTTGCTGCCCCAGGCACCTGCTTGCTGCGCTGGTGCCTGGAGCCAGCCCTGAGCTTACTATCCCCTGAAAACTTAGAAAGACCCAACTGCTTCAGACCACTCCACTGGACCTGCCTCAATTTCAGCCTGTACCCCATGAACAGCCCCTGACAGCTGCCTCCCCTTCTCTCTCATGAGCCTCTTTTTAACTGTTTCAAGTCCTTTTGATCTCAATGTTACCAGCTTTGGCAAAACAGCTATGTAAGTTTGGGTTATAACCAAGGAAATGGCATCCTCAAGTTTAGTACTGTTTCTTAACACTTACCAAGTTTACCTTGTGGATACTTATCTAGAAATATTTTCTTGCTTTCCTGTTAGTTCCCTAATAGCCTTGCTAGTGAACTAAATCAATATATGCATATAGTAAACATACACCCAGTAACCAGGTCTCATACAGTATTCATAAATGATTACAGATCAGCCCCACAAACTTCTAACAGGGCTGGAAAAAATTACTAAATGTGGACTAGCCCAGGGAGAAAAATGCCTGTCACTAGATCCACTTAAGACAACGCAATGTAAAGCAATGGCACAGCAATGGCACTGTATTAACCACTGGCCATAGCTGCCACACTGTATTTAAATGTTAATATTTTGTAAATCAACTTTCTGTTTAATACATTTTAAGATAAATATCTTCTCTTTTCTAATTTACTGTATGTGATTAAACTCTTCCATCCACTTCTTTGCAAGACTCTGAGAAGCAGCAGAGGAAGTGGACCTGTCAGTCTGTAGTCTCAAGCATATAACACTGAATCAATTTACACGTAGTTCATGTTGGGAAAGTTATTCTTGCAACCCTAAGAGTTAGGTGTTTTTTTGAAGGGAAGATTGGATTCTGAAAAAGCTGATGGTCTTTGCCTGGAAAAGGTTCCTTCTCATCTCAGGCAAGAAGGAAAATTAGTGGTTTTTTCAAGCCCTGATTGATGGCATATAATTTGAAGTGATCCATTTAGATACATAGGATTAGTAATAAATAAAAACCTATGACTCAAAAATTAGAATTGTGGAAACTGATTCACAAAAGAGAAGCTTTGTGACAGAAAGTAAAATAAATCATTTTGTTTCAGCAGGCATGATTTACAAACAATATTTTCTCACTAGAAATAGTCTATGGCAAAAATGATCAGTAATTGTTAGGTGTTATTTTAGATTCATATTTTAATTTAGTTTGAAGTACATTCTCTGCACTCTTAGCTAGCACATCACGGCTAATTAATGGTAATGAAACTTCTCATTTCCACAAAAGTATAAATCAAGACTACAGAAATACAGCAGAATGTCCTGGTTAAGTTTTTTTCCTTTATATTGTAGGAGTCTTTTATCTTAGTATAGCAATATAACTGACAATACTTCCTTTACCAAGCTACTTTTATGTTTTATTAACAAAAGACAAGAACCATGACATTTTGTAATTTCCAGTTGCTCTATTTGTGAAAAAAAAAAATCACAGAACCAAAAGTTCAAAAAGGAATGCTATTTATGATACACAAAATCTGTAAGTCCAAACAACATTAAATGCACGAGATTCACTGCAGGAAACTCCTAGTGTGAGACCTCTACAAAGATAAAAAATAATTTTACTAGGTCTGTAATAAACTCGTGTAAACACAGTCAATAAACTAAATGTTACAAAGCTAATGAATGTCACAGTGCCATAATCTGTTTAGGAAGAGCTACAGTGAAATGGTCTGAGAGCCAGCTACAGTACTTTATATATTTGCCCTGTAAACCCAACTCTATTACTAAACCAATGCTATATTATATCTGCAGCTCCATTGCAAAATATAGGTGTTGCTCACACTAATAACCAACACTGTGCTACTTTCATTCTTAGCAAACTTAAGAACCATGGACATGGGACCAGCTTAAAACACTGTAAAACAACTCATTGTTAAGGTTACACCCTCACAGATATCTTCATAGTTGACACTTTTCTGTTCACACTTAGAAGTCCCAAAATATCAGTCCCTTCGATTTTGTCAGCAAAAATGACTGACTGTCTTATGGCAATGTTTAATGCCTTAAATATCATATATATTCTGAGACTTGTGTTAGTTTTTGTTCATAATAAACATAGTGTCCTGGACATACCTTTCAATGTAATTGTGTAAGATAAATGGTCACTCTGCATTTTCGTTTTCTCATAGGAGAACAGCGGTGACTTACAAACCACTTCCCCAAAAATGAGCCAGAACAATGACATTGTGGCACAGTGGAATTTAAATTATTATCGGCCAAGGAAAATAGAATTTACCCCAACGGTTTTATAATCTGAAGCAGTAGGTTCTCAGATAATAATTTTTTAAAATCCATTACTCAATGGTGGAGTACATTTTTTTTCTTACATTACACTTTCTGTAGTCCCTCTCTAGTGCTTTGTACTCTACAGCCAACCAGAAGGAAGAGCACAAGTTAACTAGCCAACCCCTGTTTGAGAACTGTGCTAACATTATCAGTAAATGTGGGGAAGAAACGAGGAAGAAAACTAAAATAGGAATTTCTTGGTCTGTGAACAGCAATTAATTCTGGGACGAAAAGAAATTGGAAAGGACAAATGAAAAGGGCAAAATCAGTAGGAAAAGAAATTATATTTGTAAACCTGCTCACAATGATTTGCAAACAAAGGAGATGTTTAAAATAAAAAAGACTGAATTAATAAACAAAACATCAGTAAGTACATTCTCCATTTTACAGTCCCCCTTCAATTGCACTGTACTAAAATGAATGCTACATTCCACATAGTGCTCTCACACACAGCTTCTCCTGAGGAGAGCACACAAATGAACCCAAAGCATCAGATAAAGTGATATACCGTGGATTAAGGACAGCATATGTCCTTTATACTGAACTGATTTTGTTGATCCATATTGCAAAACATTGCAATACAACATCACACAGAACAACAAGTGCATGTTTTTGTAATTTTTTAGGACTAATTCACGTCACTTTTTCTTGATATCCTTTCCAATAGGTTTCTGTAGTTCCTAAAGATGATTCAAGACAACTCTATGTCAGGGTTTTAGCAAAATACTAGATTACCTTGGCATATCGTTACTGGATCACCTGCAATGGAAGAGACCTCTAATGGGTCTCTTACTCCATATCCTTGCACCACCACAGGACTGATTTCAGTATATTCGGTCACCACTAATAGATGGGTGTCTAGTCAAGCCTTAAATACACACATCAATGACAATTTCACAGCCAGCTTTGGCAGCTCCCCTTATGCAGTTTTAACTAATATTTTACCTGGATCTCCCTGGCTGCAGCTTAAACTTTTTACTTCTTATCCTGTCCATTAAAAAAATGAAAACAACTGTCCTCTTTTCTCCTCTTCCATTTTGTCCTAAACAGTTATCAAGTTTTCCCAGTCTCTTTTTCTCTGCATTGTACATACCCAGCTCTCTTATAATTTCCTCAGACATCTTAGTTTCCAAACATTTTCTCTTGAGTATTTCTCACCTATCTCTCTCTCACATTGTAACAAATCAATTTCCTGCTAAGCAACATATCAGCTGTCAACATTCACATTTAGACTTGCAAATCATCATTCAGACTTGCTTCTTCTTACTTCATTAGTACAAATCTTTTAATTCTTCCTGGTCCCTCTATATGAGAGATACTGTAGGGGAATGCTATTGATTACATTTCCCTTTAACTAGCTCCAGTGGGTAATGAGTTAACTTGGCTAGAAGACCCATTCTCTTAAGGAGCAAAAACAAATTCACACAATATCTGCTGTACTTCAGACACAATCCCTGGGGTCCAACTGGGAAATTTTAGGGAAGGAGAGTCCACAAAGAGAAGGCACCAGAGGGAAAATTTGGAAACAGCAAGTATCAGGGTTTGGGAGGAAAGGCAGCCATGCAAGGAGGGTGGGAGGAAGCAAATGTGATTGGGGACTAAGCCCTGTGGATCAGGGACCATCTTTTTGTTCTGTTTTTCTACAGAACCCAGCAGAGGGTCCATGACTGGCCTATGACTAGAGGCCCTAGATGCTACAGTAATACATATAATAAATAACAATAATAAAGATGCACTTGGGCAAGATTCTCAGCACTCTGGCCCCTATTCAGCAAAGCACTTAAGAACTTAGTTCTACTGCCTTCAAAGAGGCAAATGCAGGAAGATTGGTGGAGGCAGAGTGGGCAACAGTAAAAGGAGACAACTCTGGCAGTTGTTCTATGACTGAGGCTACCCTTTCATGGGAAAGGAAGAAAAAAACTGGAAAGAAAGAAGAAATCGAAATGAGGGGGAGAAGCAAGGAGGCATATACAGAGGAAGAATTCACTGTCTTTGATAGCATTAGCAGAAGGAAGTCACTGCCACTTACAAAAACAGACCCTATCCAGGGTTATGTAATCTGAAATAGCATCATTATTGGGCCTTTAGCCAATTGGTTCCTGCGTCTCTGAAATCAGCGAGGGCTATTGTGCCCATTGCAGTAGTTAATGGGCTCTCTTCGAACCTGGAGTCCACTGGCTCTCCTCTTTCCACTGCTGCCTGCCCTGCTGAATGTCCATACTGCATTCTTTCCAAACCCAGGTGGAAGGTCTCTGGAACCAGAAGGAGGGAGGGGACCTGGAGGGAGTTTGCAGCAGCACAACACACCCACAACTCCAGTTCCATTCAGGGGTCTACAGACAGTTGGCATAGCCCAGAATGCTGGTGAGGCCAGACTAGGAGGGACAGAGCCATAGTGCCTATAAGAACCTGATTCAGTGCATCCCCCCCTGGGCGGAGTCCTGTGGAGCTGACTATAAATCAAAGCTATCTTCCTGTGATACTAATCCCATGGAGGTCAGTGGTAGACATACAGTCTACCCACTCCCTGGAGTGAATGCCCTCCCTGGTGAATCAAACACAATGCTGTACAAAACACTGAAATTCCAGAGCACCATATAAGGGCTAAGTATTATTATAACTTATTTTATTATATTTAGCTAAAAACGCACTGTAGTGAAACTGATTTTAAATACAGCAAATAGAGCTGATAACTTCAGAATGTGTGGCTAGTAAAAATTCCACTCAGAAATTTCACTTTTGAATGGAATTTTTACTACCCAGACATTCTGAAGTTATCAGGTCTATTTGGTATATTTAAAATCAATCTCATTACAGTGTGCTTTTGTGTCAGCTTTAAATTTTAAAATTATGAAATGAACTTGTGATACTATAGAAAAAAATCAGTGAATATAATACCACCCAAAACAATTCCTGCCTCCCAATCTGGCAGAGAAAGGCTATTACAAATGACAAATTAGAGAAAGGGGGAGGAAAGGGAAGGAGAAAAAAATGGCAATAGTAGTATGACATATTGACTCTGATATCATTTAACAGGCAAGAACAAGTCAGCAGATAAGAGTGACACGGTCAAGGAAAACTGACCCACTATCATTTGTGTAACAGGACTGCATGTGAGTTACCTGACAATTGTCACAACCATGACCACATAGCTTTAACTGTACGAGCGTCTCACTAGAGGAAAGAACAAAATTACACAGAGTACAAAGACATAAGGCACTAGAATCTCCACCTGCCATCTTTAGCTTTGGAGGGTTATATTTTGATTTTTACAGCAATTACAAGTGCTGTGAAAAATCTTGAATCTCTCAATAGCTATAATTCCTTTGAAGAGGAATACATGAATTCTTGCATTCCTGGGGAAACTTGAACTTATTCTGGGCCTAATATTGCGGCCTTTATAAGATTAACATGTGCTCCCATGAGCAATCAATGGAACTAATGTCATGAGTATTATTTATCCCGGTACAGAATCCAGGAAAACAGGGTCCCAATCCTGATTGGGAATCTAAGTGCTATGTAATCACAGAATCATAGATATGTAGGGCTGGATGGGACCTTGAGAACTCATCTAGTCCAGCACCTACGCACAACCAAATAAACCTAGACCATCCCTGCTCAACCTGTACTTAAAACGGTCAATGATGGGGATTCCACAATCACCCTTGGAAGCCTATTCCAGAGCTTAACAAACCTTGTAGTTAGAAAGTTTTTTCTAATGTATAGCCTAAATCTCCCTTGCCCATTACTTCTTACACTACCTTCAGTGGGCACGGAGAACAACAGATCATGTCCTCTTTGTAACAGCAATTAACATATTTGAAGACTGCTGTCATGTCCCTTCTCAGTCTTCTTTTCTCAAGACTAAACCTCACAAGTTTTATAACCTTCAATTGTAAGTCAAGTTTTCTAAACCTATCATCATTTTTGTTGCTCTCCTCTGGACTCTCACATTTGTCCACATCTCTCTTAAAGTGTGGCACCCCGAACTAGTCACAGCCAGCTGGCACTCCAGCTGAGGCCTCACAGTGCTGAGTAGAGTGAGACAATTACCTTCTGTGTCTTAGATATGACACCTCAGAACGATATAACACCTCACCTTTTTCACAATTGCATCACATTGTTAGCACATATTCAGTTTGTGATCTCTATCACCCCCAGATCTTTTTCAACAGTACTACTGCTTAGCCCCTTGTTCCCTATTTTGTAGTTGTGTGTTTGATTTTTCTTTCCTAAGTGTAGTACTTCGCATCTGGGAGTTTCATCTTCCTGCTTTCTGACCAATTCTCCAATTCGTGAATGTCCTTTTGCATTCTAATCCTTTCCTCCAAAGTGCTGGCAACCCCTCCCAACTTGGTATCATCCACAAATCTTATAAGCATACCTGCCACTCCATTATCCAAATAATTAACAAAGATGTTGAACAGACTGAACCCAAGACAGATTCCCATTAGATGGGTGCTCCCAGATTGATAGAAAACCACCCATAACTAGTTTGTAATATAAATAGTAACATACATAAGTAAATACTAATAATATAAATTACAGTTGGAGTTACAGAATCTTGCTCTTTGTTAGCACAAGGTGAGTCACACAATGTTACTGCACAAGGGCAAGCACAATAAGGAATGATGGAGGTAATCTGTGGGATGTAGCAACTGGCCTACACAAGGTTCAATGAAGAACCACGTCTCCTTCTCAAGCAGCTTTGCACATAAGGTGGCTGCACATGACTCCTTCTTTATGATGCTGTAGCCTGCTACCCTTCTTTGAGTGCTGATCCAAAGAGATATGAAGCCATGCCCTCACTTCTCTCCTTCCCTCAGAGCTGGGCTGAAGGAACAGTACCTATGCTGTCCTGAGTGTTGCACTGGAATTGTGCTCCTCTGCAGGCTACAGAAAGTGGAACAAATTCCTTCCATGCTCCCAGCTCCAGTGCAGCTTTTCCAGACCTTTTCCCAATCTGGCCAGGTGAGGTGCTAGAATTGTCTGAGCAGACTGAAAGTTTTACATTCTGCATCTGCCACAATTACTCTACCAAGCTGAAATAACTGATGATATAAAACAAAGAAAGCTTCTTTTGTCTTCTTTAAAGTTTCCTGGGGCGATCATTAGTAATTTGATCCACATACAATATCTACTTTAGGTATTTCAACACTTAGACGTAAGGATCCCTATTAGTATTTTTTCCCCAAACATCTATGGGCAGGGCAGGTCGTCAAGTGAACCTAAGCAAACTCAGTACACAGCGGCAAAGAACATAGATGGATTTCCATCACCTTTCTGTCCTGTCACCCAGTCCCAGTCATTCTCAGGGGCCCTTCCAATGGCCCAGCATTATCAGCTTGCTGCACACTGCTAAGGAAAAGCACCATCCTGCCTCAACATCAGGGCAGGAAGAGAAGAGAAGAGGGTGATGTAATTGCCAGTGCAGTGGGCAGACTGGTGGCTCTACACTAGTCCAGCATTCCCCTGATCAAGGCTGCTCCTGTTAGGTGCTGAGCACCCTCAACTCCACTCCAAGAAAGTGCTCTGCACCTGGCAGGAGCAGACCCTGGGATGCCTGCAATTCAGCCATGCACACAGCTCTGCAATGCTCTACATCCCTGCCTGTCCTCACATGGCTGTATGTAAATGGATCCCAGCGACAGAGAGGGCAGCTGTACTCTGTGTGGGCTAAAGGGAGTCTGCATAGCTGATTGTCTGCTCACCCAGAATGCAGGACCACAGTCTAAAAAAGGCTTATGCTCAAGCTACTGTCAATCTCACCAAAGGTAAAATATTTAACTACTGCAGCAGAAGCTAAATCCCAGCAATATCAGGCTTCTCATTTGAAAAGCAAGGAAGTTAGAAAATTATTTTTAAAAGCTATGCTGATGACTAAAAATTCATAAGCAACTCCATGTCTGGTTTCAGTCTACTACATTTTAATGTCAATTCATTATGTTTTCGTTTGATGCCTTTCTTGAATCTGAAGAGCAAATTATAGAAATTTTTGTAACAAGTGTAATAGATTTTTAAAATTTAAAAAGTTATAAAATATAATTTAAAAATCATGCAGTGCCACAAACAAACAAGTATCTGAAGACTAAATGCTTCACAAATGGCTATGAGATATCAGTTTTTTAGGAGGATAAAATGCAACAACTTGACCATTAACACACTAGATCTCCACATGGATTACACACAGCTACTAATTAAGTATCACTTGCAGCAGCATCCTTGCTTATAACTTCTCCAGAACAAGAAGGAAATACAGCAGACATGATAAGAACATAAGAATGGCCATACTGGGTCAGACCCAAGGTCATTCTAGCCCACTAGCCTGACTTCCAAGAGTGGCTGGTGCCAGATGCTTCAGAGGATATGTTGCTTTCCTGATCATTCTTGGCTAGCAGCCACTGATGAACCTATCCTCCATGAACTTATCTAATTCTTTTCTCAATCCAGGTATAATTTTGGCCTTCACAACATCCCATAGCAACAATTTCCATAAGTTGACTGTATGTTGTGTGAGGAGTACTTCCTTATGTTTATTTGAAACCTCCTACTTTTTCATTTCATTGTGTGACCCTTGGTTCCTGTGTTGGATGACAGGGCAAATAATACTTCTTTAATCACTTTCTTCAGGCCACTCCTGATTTTATAGAGCTCTATCATATTCTCCTTTAGTCATCACTTTTCTAAGATGAGCAGCCTCAGTCTTTTTAGTTTCTCCTCATATGGGAGCTGTTCTATACCCCTCATCATGTTATTGCCCTTTTTGGTACTTTTTCCAATTCCAATATCTTTTTTGAGATGGGGTGACCAGAACTGCACACAGTATTCAAAGTGTGGGCATACCAGGGACTTATGTAGTGGCATTACAATATTTCCTGTCATATTATCTATCGCTTTTCTAACAGCTCCTAACATTCTGTTAGCTTTTTTGACTGCTGCTGCACATTGAGCAGATGTTTTCAGAGAACAGTCCATGATAACTCCAAGATCTCTTTCTTGAGTGATGACAGCTAATTTAGACCCCATCATTTTGTATGTATTTTTGAGATTTTTTCCAATGAACGTTACTTTGCACTTATTAACGCTGAATTTCATCTGTTTTGTTGCTCAGCCACCCAGTTTACTGACATCCCTTTGTAACTCTTCAGTCAACTTAACTATTTTGAGTAATTTTGTATCACTTGCAAACTTTCCCACTTAACAATTTACCCCTTTTCCCAGAGCATTTATGAGTAAGTTGAACAGGGCCCAGAACAGATGCCTGGGGGACTTCGCTATGTCCTTCTCTCCACTGCAAAAACTGACCATTTATTCCTACCCTTTGTTTATTTTAAACAGTTACTGATCCATGAGAGGACGTTCCTTCTTATCCCATTACTTCTTACTTTGCTTAAGAGCTTTGGCGTGGAAACTCGTCAAAGGCTTTCCTGAAAGTCCAAGTACACTATATCCACTGAATCACCCTTGTTCGCATGTTTGTTGACACCCTCAAATATTTCTAAGATATTAGTGAGGCATGATTTCCCTTTACAAAACCTGTGTTGATTCTTCTCCAAACATGATACGTTCATCTATGTGTCTGAGATTTCTCTTGTTTACTACAGTTTCAACCAGTTTGCATGTTACTGAAGTTAGGCTCACAGGCCTGTAATAGCCAGGGTCACCTCTGAAGCCTTTTTTTAAAAATCGGTGTCACATTAGCTATCCTCCAGTCATCTGGTACAGAGGCTAATTTACGCAATAGGTTACATACCTCAGTTAGTAGTTCTGCAATTTCATATATAAGTTCCTCCAGAACTCGTGGGTGAATACCAGCTGGTCCAGGTGACTTACTACTGTTTAATTTATCAATCTGTTCCTAATTTTCCTATACTGACTCCTTAATTTGAGACAGTTCCTAATATTTGTCACCCAAAAAAACTCACTCAGGTATGGGAATGTCCCTCATCCTCTGCAGTGAAGACAAATGCAAAGAATTCAACAGCCTTGTCTTCCTTGAATGCTCCTTAGCACCTCAACTGTTCAGTGGCCCCACTGATTGTTTAGCAAGTTTCCTGCTTTTGATGTACTTAAAAGCAATTTTGCTATTAGTCTGTGTGTCTTTTGCTAATTGCTCTTCAAATGTTTTTTATTGTGGGCTTAATTATACTTTCCATGCAGTTTGCAGACATTTCATTCTTGTGACTGTTCCTTTTAACTTTCATTTAACGAGCTTCCTTATTTTTCTATAGTTCCCCTTCCTGAAGTTAAATGTTACTGTGGTGGGTTTCTTTGGTATTTTCTCACCTATAATAATGTTATATTGAATTACATTATGGTTGCTATTACTGAGCGGTTCAGCTGCATTCACCTCTTGGACCAGATGCTATGCGCCACTTAGGACTAAATGAAGAACTGCCTGTCACCTTGTGGGTTTCAGGACTAGCTGCTACATGAAGCAGTCATTTAAGGTGTCAAGAAACTTTATCTCTGCATCCCATCCTGAGATGACATGTACCTACTCAATATGGGGACAGTTGATATCCCTCATTATTGCTGACTTTTCTGTTTTTATGGCCTCTCTAATCTCTCTGATCATTGCACAATCATCATCACCATTCTGGTCAGGTCGTTGGTAGAATATTCCTACTGTTATACTCTTATTTTTCAAGCATGGAATTTCTCTTCATAGAGATTCTATGGTACTCTTTGATTTAAGTAAGATTTTTACTATATTTGACTTTATGCTTTTTTTAACATATAGTGTCACCCCACACCAGCTTGATCTACTAGGTCAGTCCTATATATTTTATACCCTGTTTCTTCCTAATACCTGGGGCTGCCTCCCCTGGAGAGGTACCCTCAATGTGAGGGGACATCACGACATCATCTGAATGATGCTCTACATTGCATAAGCCCTGCACTACATTACACTAACCACTACTCAGCTCTTGAAGTCCCTGGAAGTTTTGTGTTGAGGAACTGCAAAATTAGGGTTTGATCCTGAAACATTAAAGTTAATGGGAGTTTTTTCCACTATGTTGAATGGGAGCAGAATTGAGCCATTAATTCCTAAATGTCACCCTAGTGCTGGTAACAAAAGTGCTGCTAAGAAAGTGGTTACAGATGGTTAGTGAATACTTTAAAATGCAGGCACTTAAAAAAAATATATTTATATATATAAAATATGGTACTTTTTTACTTCTAAGTTTATAAACTTTAAAAAGTTTTAATGAACATTATCATTTCAGGTAGCCATGCTTGTCTGTGATAAAGAGAACTTAAAGCAACTTATTAGATGACCACTGACTGCAACGATAACCAGAAGTCCCATGATTCGTAAGGCTATCAAGTCGGACAACAACAACACTTAGCCTCTATGCTGTAAGTTCTTCAGGGCAGAGACTGTCTATTACTGTGTGTCTGTAACAATACCCAGAACAATGAGACCCTAATCTTGTTTGAGGCCTCTAGGCCTTATTGTAATAGCCATCATTTAAAAATTATTATATTAATTGAGCACTTTTCATCTGTAGTGCTCAAAGCAGAGAAGGAAAGTAGTGTCTTTAATCACCATTTTACATATGAGGAAACTGAAGTATAGAGAGCTGAAATGACTTTACAGGTCACAGAGCAAGTCGGGGCAAAGCCAGGAATAGAACCCCGATGTCCAGATTGCCAATCTACTGCCCTATCCAATGGACCTTGCTACATAATTCCATATGCTTTTAAACATCATTAATAATGTAATACTAGAGGAAACATAACCAGAAATCTGCAAACACATCATAAGCAAACATTTTCCTTTAGATTAGTTTGGAACAGTAGGTTTTTGAAATGTATAAATAATTTTAAAATGCTTTCCTATCTTTAAAGAGTATTGTATTTGTCATCTATATGAACAGATGACAGATATAGACATTCAGAAGAAGTCACTTACCTTGAAGCCTTTGCATAACGTCTGCAATATCCCTGGGAGATCTCCCCACTAGCCTGGAGGAGGCCATGGTCTCTTTACAGCAAGAACGCTTTCAGTGACAGAATCTCCACACCAAGCCGCAGACCCCCAACAGGATGGAGAGTTTGGACTACTTCCTTTTAGAAAGCATCACTTAGCCTGAGCACAGCATGGCTACGATGAGTCACAACAGCCTTTCCCCCAATCAAAGCACAGGACTTGTTTGCAATGATTGTGCTACAGCACTGTCCTTCCTTCATGAAACCTCAGAAGCCTGAAAAAAGAAAGACGTGGGCTTTAGAGAAACCTGCACCAGTTCCTGTAAAACTAAGAACCATAATCTTATTAGCTGTTCTAAGGCATAAAGAGCGGCATGTGTGGCTCAAGCCAGAGACACAATTAACACTGAAAGCCTGGTTGGCAATCACTACTTCAACTGAAAGTATACAAACAAACCATTAAAGTCAATTGAAAACATGCCAGACATTGATGCTTTTTATGACAGGACTGAGTACACTGTTTCAGAAGGCTACATTACATCAAATATTAAAATAATATTGCATCTAAAGGAAGAAATATCAAGTCTCTGGTAAAACTGAAACAGCCCAAAACTATCAATATATTTCACTGCATTAAAAAGAATGGGTAATAACTTTCTGATCAGGATAAAATGTTAATCCTTAGTTCTACTAGGTTACTGTCTATAATCTGAAATGTCTCAATCTGCCTACTATAATTTTTTAATCACAGTAGTAATATACAGTAAAGTTGCTTTTTTGGTCACTTGGCATAAAATCTAAAGTATAATTAACATTACAGGTCCTTAATTCACCACTGTTAGTCAAGTTTTATCTAGTGTAACTCCACTGAAATAAATGGCATTAAATCAGTGCCCTGTTACAGCAGCACCTTGGGCCTCCAAAATGCTACTGTAAAACAATATCCTGACTTCTGAACAGCAAGGAAAAATTGGACTTCTGGTGGGGAAGGGGGGGTTGGTTCCTCAGTGGAAGAGAAATGAGTAGATACAGACCTAGAACATTCTTTCCTACCTTGTTTTATTCATAGTGCATACAGAAGGTCAGTGCCCCCGACACAGTTGAACTGCACTTGACCCAGAGGCTGGGAGTGGGTGGGAAAAGTAGCTGGGGTGCACTTTTTTGTATTCTGATCCTGGAGCCAGCCAGGAGCCAAAATGTCCATTACCCTAACAGGGAGCAGCAGTTAGACTGTTCAACATTAGGTAGACTAGAGTGGTCCTGTAGGGCAGAGGTGGGCAAACTGCGGCCCACGGGCCATATGCGGCCTGCCGGCCATTTTTATCCGGCCAGCGAGCTCAGCCGGGTGCAGTGCCAGTGGCCCGGCGCTCCTGACTGAGTGCTGGGCGCTGCGGGGCCCCGCGCTCTCCAGCCAGGGAGGAGGAAATCAAGGGACAAGGAGCGGCAGGGGGGAAGGGGTTTGGAGGGGTTGAGAGTTCTGAGGGGGTCAGTCACAGGGTGGAAAGTGGGTGGGGGTCAGATAGGGGTAGGGCCAGGCTGTTTGGGGAGGCACAGCCTTGCCTACCTGGCCCTCTGCACAATTTTGAACCTCAATGTGGCCCTCGGGCCAAAAAGTTTGCCCACCCCTACTGTAGGGTCTGCATCACCATCTGAGGATTATAAAAGCACATCATACTCCAGCTCCATCCTCATCATGTCACCTTCTGCCCTTGAAATATTCCCTACAGCCTTATGTCCAGGGAAGCTCTGTCTGCCATTTTAGGCAGTTCTTGGTCCTCTTTACACTGCCAGAGCAGTACAATGTGGACAGAGCAGGGAGTCAAGATCCAGCCCATTGTTCCTATTCACAGTGTTGTGCTCAAAATCTCATACCAAAGAGCGTATGATTCTGCAGACCTAATTCTCCTCTTAACCCTAACCGTTTTACATCAATGTGGCTCCAGTGACTTCAGTGGCATTGTTTCTGATTGCACCTGTTTCAGTGAGAGGATAATCAGGCTTTGCAGCACTATCTGTATATCTGTGCCAACACTAAGGAAAGTGTGAAACATGGGTTCAGTTGGAACAGATTTGCTAACATTCTGAAGAGTAATGCAGACATTTTTAATTGCATGCACCTGGAGGAACTCCCATACAGGGCTAGCTGACACAGCATTAAAAACACCTCCCTACTGTCTACTCTCCAACTAAAAACATAAGTAATACCCTGACAGCTGCACCTGTACCATCCATATTATTATCTCTTATAGCAAACAGTCAAATGCTGGTGTTGATAAGTGGATGGTTCTGGCTAGAAAAAAACATGGCCAGAGCAATTCTGGAATGCATCAATTCGGGTCACACACTGTGGCAGAGCCCCGCTTTGGTGCTCCTGATAAAAATTAAAGCTACTCTTCCCTAACAAAACCCACAAGCTACTTTGGCAATGGAAACAGTGCTTGCCCTCCCCAGGAAAGTTAAATCCCCTTTGAAGTACAGTGGATTGTGCTGGTGAAAATAGTTGCAATTTGCAGCTCTCTCCTCCAGTCGCAGTGAACCTAGTCCACCAAGCTGAGTCAAGGATGCACAGAATTATTCAGCCCTCTTAATGATTAACTTTGAGTATCTATATACACAATTTATCAGCTTATTCAGTGAGTGGTCCAAAGATAGCCCCATCAATTGAATACACTGTATTTTTAATTTTCAAAGAACTAGTCTTGTTAGTTTTGTTGTCAACAAAAGAGTTCTTTTTTCCTATTGATGCAATGTAAATATTAATTTCTTAAAGTGCTTGTATGAACTGGGTCTGGATGATCATTTATTAACCCACTCACAACATATGGACCTAGCTCCTCAGCTGGTATAAATCTGTGAAGTGCCACTGAAGTTAATGTTGTTTTAGGCCAGTTGAGGAAGATCCTCACTCCTTAGTAAATTCCAATTCCAATATCAAGTAATTTAGAAAATGGTGTAGTGCATATATATTTAGATTTCCCTTACATGTACTATTTTCTCTGTATAAAATTTGCCGGTTGAGCCAGTTCACCTTTATAAACGGGACTGTAACAATTAATAAATTATCTTGCTGAGATTAAAGAATGAGTGCTGTGTAGTGAGAATTCGTGGTCCTAAATCATAATTCAGAAGCTCCTTTGTAAGCAGTGGGAAGCAATTCTAATATAAAGAGGGGGAAACTAAGCTGCAACAGATGAGAGAGAAAACGGTATTAGACACGGAAACAACAGCATCACCACAGTCACCTCTCATCAATCAGAAAGAACCACAGGAACATACAGTAGGCATTACCAACTCAGATTAAAGGAATATTCTTTATAGTGTAGTGTTCTGTGTACAGTAGTGGCCATCACCTGATGCTTCAAAGGAAGATAAAAAACAAAACCCCAAAAGCACATAGTCAGTTTTGCAGTGTAATGGGGAATATATTTTTTCCTCAGTCCCACAGGCAATTAGTATATATCTCAAGACATAAGATTTGTTTGTTGTTCTAATGATGTTTTGCTCAAGAATCAGAGAGGTAGCCGTGTTAGTCTGGATTTGCAGAAGTGACAAAGGTCCTGTGGCACCTTAAAGACTAACTAAAGTATTGAAGCATAAGCTTTCGTGGGCTAATACCCACTTCGTCGGATGTATGCGGTGGAAGTATCCCGAGGCAGGTACAGTGCAGCCCCGGTATAACGCGCCCTGCAATAACGCGTATCCGGATATAGCATGATTATATTGTGGCTCCCATGTCCTTGCTCTCTATCCCCGGCAGGCACGGGGCCATGGCTTCTCTCCCCTGCTGGGAAGCACGGAGGGAAGCTGCAACCTCCCCTGCCAGGGACAGAGAACTCAGGACTTCAGGCGGGGGCCAGGGCTTCTCTCCCTGCTGCCCAGCAGGAGAGAGAAGCTGCGGCCCCCACCTGCCTGGGACAGAGAACTCCGGGGCTGCAGACTGCAGCCCAGGAGTTTGCTGTGGAAGCCACTGCCCCTGCACCTGCTGAGACAGGGGACTCCGGAGCTGCAGCCCCCTGTCCTGGCAGACGCGGAGCCGCTTCCCTGGAAGCCACTGCCCCCGCGCCTGCCGGGAGCAGGGGACACCAGCGCTTGCAGCCCCGGAGTTC
>ML677333.1:82918770-82937049 GCA_007922305.1 Dermatemys mawii
TCATTTACAAATTTGACACCACCAATTTAGGATTGAACAGGGACTATGAGTGGCTAGCTAACTATAAGAGCAGTTTCTCTTCTCTCAGTGTTCACACCTCCAGATCAGCTGCTAGAAGAGGACCTCATCCTCCCTGATTAGAGATAACAAAATGGCTCAGCCTGATTGAACTAACCTCGTTATCTCTAACCTGGTTCTTGCCTTCTTATTTATACCTGCCTCTGGATACTTCCTCTGCATGCATCCGACGAAGTGGGTACTAGCCCACGAAAGCTTATGCTTCAATACTTTTGTTAGTCTTTAAGATGCCACAGGGCTCTTTGTCACATCTGCAATGTTTTACTCTTTAGAGATGCAAATACTATTAAAAATTTCATTACACTAAACATATTCACAGCACTTACAGAAAAACATTTAATTACAAAAAGCTAGCAGGTTTTCCCATTGTGTATCAGCCATATGTACTAAAAACTTGAAGGAATACATTTTCAAAACATTGCATAGGTTTGTAGCTATTTGGAGTCCTTGTCTTTAATGTCAGTTACAAGGCTTAAAACAGGGTTCTTTAGAACAGTGATCTTCAAACTGGGGTGCACGCACCCCCGGGGGTGTGCGAGACCACCCCTAGAGGTGCACGAGACCCAGGAAGCTCCGCCGCCGATCCCGCCCAGGGGACCACCAAACTCCCAGGTGGTCTATTTTAGTACCACCGAAATGCCGCCGTGGAAAGTGAAAGCTTCCGCTTTCTGCGGCGGCATTTTGGCGGACCTATCCCTGGGGGCCACCCAACTTTTTCCTCTGTGAAAAGGGGCTGCAGAGGAAAAAGTCTGAAGACTGCTGCTTTAGAAAATTAGCTCTAAATACAAGCATTTCTATAAAACTTAGGCTGAAGTACCCAATCGTCTGCAATCTGCTCTAGGTTTTAACTTTCTACAGGTGACTTAAGCCTTACTTTTGTTACATTATTATTGTTATGCCATATTATTAATTACATTTACTTTTTGACATAGATATACAGTAGAACCTCACTGTTATGAACACCTCACAAATGGAGGGAGTTTGTAACTCTGAACAAAATGTTATGGTTGTTTTTTCAAAAATTTACAACTGAACATTGAGTTAATACAGCTTTGAAGCTACTATGCAGAAGAAAAATGTTGTTTTTAACTATCTTAATTTAAATGAAACAAGCTCAGAAACAATTTCCTTACCTTGTCAAATATTTTATTTTAATCTTTCCCCTTTATTTTTTAGTGGTTTATGTTTAACACAATACTGTACTGTATTTGCTTTGGGATATTTTTTAGCTCTGCTGCTGCCTGATTGCATACTTCCATTTCCAAAAAAGATATGTGGCTGACTGATCAGTTTGCAACTCTGGTGTTCATAACTCTGAGGTTCTAATGTACAGAGACTAAAGATATGACATAAAAATGAACAAATATCCTTAGCATTGTAATAAAACATTTAAAAACATCATCGCCATCTGCCTAGGCACAATGTGACACAAAAATATCTGGTATAACTCAGTTTCCTTCACTGGGCCCATGTGTGGCCCAGTGTGATTTTAAAATAAAAATAAAAGATGGATAGTCAATTCCTGCCCTTGGATAAAAGCACAAACCCCAGTAAAGTCAACGGCAGTTGTCCATGTCAACCCAAGAGCAGAAATCGTCTCTTGCATGGCATTGGTTTTAAACTTTGTCAAATATTTTACTTTTTCTGCAAATGAAAGAAAAGGGAAATCCTATCTCATGTAGAACACTAGTACCAAATCTCTCGTTACCTTTTTGATTAGAAGGCCTAAATTATTTCAAAACACTTAGTTGTACATTAGCTGTACTTAAAAACAGGCCACCAAATGAAAACAAATATGTTTCCATTTACTGGTAGACCTGGGACAACCACTAGAAGATCTGGTGGTATCTCATTCTTATATTCTCCAGAGTTTATAAAACACGTGATAGCTAATGAACATGCAATAGTCTTAAAGAACCATGCAGAATCTTCTGCATGCTATACTTAATTTCAGTATCCAATCTAACTATTCTCAATGACAGTTTCCTGGTTGAAAAATGGGAAACAGCAAAATACATGTCTGTGGTTTATTGTCAAAAAAACTTTTTTTTGAGAATCTGTAGTGTTCGCTCTTTTACATGAGCACCATCTCATACTAATTCACACATTATTTAAGGGGAGCATTCAAGAAATCTCCGCCCCTTTCAAATTAGCAATCTTTGGCCTGCCTATAAATTGAGCCTGCTGCCTTCCTAGGCCTCAATTATTTTTTAAAAAATACTGGCAGATTGCTTAATTTAATCATCTTTGTAAAAATGCTTTCAGGGCCTTATATAAGAGGCACCACAGAAGTAAAAAATAACTTTTATTATTATTATGTTTATACTGGAAGAGAAATACTTACATCCATAAGAGCATACAAAGGTATCTTTATAGTAGATTTATAGTTTGAAGAGCACTGTGAATTACAATTATTGTTAGTAATAATAAATCCATTTGGTAGCGGGTTAGTAACCCAACAGAATACAAATTCATAGTTATGTTACAGCATAGTAGAAAGAGGAAGGGAAAAGCAGAAATATGCAATGACAGGATGAATATTTAACTAAAAAATAAAGTTTATTTTTATTATTATTTTGATATTACTAATCATGTGCTGTGTATCACAATGTCCATAGTGCTCAGCTACTGGCCACTGGATCTGGCCAGTGATCATCAGAATTTGTAAACAGTAATCAATAGCTGACTTAAGCTAACATGATATATGCCTGATGCAAACAGATTTAAAATATCCACACAGGGCGTTATTAACATGATTTAAAAACTGGTTTGGTTAAACTGGTGCTAGTTTTGTGTGTTGACAAGGACACATTTGGGATTACATCTCAGGAGTTCCTGGCCTCCAGCCCCATGCCAATATCTTAAATTATGCTCCCTCTGACAGTTTAATAAAGTATCCAGATATGCTCTTATACAGCCCAGACTGCATAACCAGAGCTGTAGCAACTACACTGCACTAAGTCTGTTTCAAGGAGAAAATTTAAACCAGAAAAGCATTAGGATAACAGTGTTTCAAGCAGAGATACAATTTGGTTTTTAGTCTTGTGAATAAAAGAAAGAAATCACTATTGGACCACATTTAAATTGCAAATCTGTCCTTTTTTGCTAATGCATTGTGCAATACAACAAGCCTATGTGTGCTGGTGCTTTCCCAAAATCTGCTGGGTCTTAAACATACACTGCATAAGATCACGGAAAAAACCGTCAAGTTTGGCTCTGGAACGTGTTTAGAGACTGCTGTCCCCAAATCCCATCCCTGTCACTTTATACTTCCTTTTTTCTACATCATGGATTGCTTTTGGAAAAAGAAGGTAAAGGAAGATGTAGATGTCGACCTTTTAAAAAGAACACAATATAGAGACATTCAAAAAGACACCAGGTTCTAAGCTATCGTAATTGTCTCCACTCCAAAACTGAAAGAATTAATATTGGAAAATGGTCAGGGTTTTTTTCCTGAAAAAGCATGTGAAGTACCCTCTTTGGAGCTTCAGATGCTTCTTGTTCTGGTAGTTATATTTCTGCACTTTCAAATATAAAGTTGAGGGCTTATGAATTGAACATATGGGAGGCTTGGGGTGAGGGGTGATATTTAACAAAAGCTGGACATTTGATATTTTAGAATATGGCACATTCATCATGCAAATGCCATGTACCTTACTCTGCAGTCTGGAAAATGGTCACTGAGGCTCTAGTCCATCAAGCATATAAGGATGTGATTAACTTTAAGTGTGTGAACAGTCCCACTGATTTCAGTGCAACTCTTCACTTGTTTCATTTGTAAGAAGGCGATCTATACGTGTATTTGCTTTTTATATTTTCTGTGAAGCCAGGCAAAATGCAATAATACTAAGGTGCCTACCTTCTCAGATGGGTATGTACTCAGGCAGCTAGCCCCTCCCGAAGCTTGCACCATGGTTACTCTTTTATTTTTAGCACACTAGCTCAATCAAAGGTAGCATGGGTATGTCTACTCAAGCTGGAAATTTTACCTCCAGCTGGAAGTATTGACTTGCTCTTCAGCAATTTTAACAGTTCCATTCAGACAGAAAAACACTAAAAATTCTTGATCAGTCCTGAGACTTCCAAGCCAAAAAGGTCAGATGGCCTATGGTGATAAACACTCCCTTTCCTGTTCAAAATTCATAGAGGGGTTTCTTTGACACTAGGTGCCAATGCTAATATAACTTAGCAAAATTTCACTGAAGTCAATAGGCTGTACCAATATATGCCAGCAGGGGAGCTGGTCCTAGTGAAGTTTCCTTTAATGAGTCAAGTATCCTTTAATCCAAGGATGAAGTATCCTTTAATGAGTCAAGCTCATATTTTAATGAACTAAAACAAATGCCCCATTCTGCTGTATATTTATGATTATGAAAACTCTTGAGTACAGTCTATTTAAATTGTAACACTCTGAAGCACAACTACCGTTTATTAAAACAATTAATTTATTAAATGGAAAATGTGTAGATCTGGTGATGAAAAGGAAAGTATGGATTGCCTGCATTCAAGAGACCAACTGGAAGAGAGCAAAGAGAAGAGGTACTGGGGAAGGCTATTATCCATTATACTATGGAATGTTGAATAAGAGAAATGGAGCAATAAGACAAAGTGATGCAGGAATGTGCAGTGGTTGTAGAGAGGATAAGTCACAGGATAATTTTCATTGTTAGCTCTTGAAAACATCCCCCTAAATGTTGCATGTGCACAACCCCAAGCAGGATGGGAAGAACAAGAAAAAGAGAATTTCTGGAGGGAAATGGACACTGTTGTACAAAAAATGATAAGAATGAAAGAGTGACTCCAATGATAAATCTTAATGTCCACATGGGGAGAGATAGTAAATGCTTCAAAAAGATAGCATGGCAGCCATGGATCTGGACACAGAAACAGGGAAGGAGAAACTATCTTACAGTACACCCAGACATATGATTTGGTAGTCAATACATTCTTCACTAAAAAGGAAGAACATTGGATCAGAATAGTAGGAGGAGATAGTAGATGGTTTATCAGGGAGTAATCTGATCTGAAGAGCATCAAAAACTTAAGGTCATCCCAGGGAAAGCAGTGCAACTCAAGACAGAACGTTAGTTCTTGACTATGGGCACATAATGAATATTTGAAGAAAATGGTCCAAAGCAATACAGAAAACCAAGCACTGGAAGCTTAATGAAGTTAACAAGGAATTTAAAATGAACATGTTGGAGATCTATTTAGAAGACTTAAGAGAAAATACAAATCAATGATGGAAGCATATTGCAAGCAAAATTCCAGAATGTGTAAAGAGTCTGCTTGGTGAAACAAAAGCAAGAGCCGTTTTCCCCTAATCACATGTGATGGTGGAATGAGTAAGTTTGACAGGCTGTGGAGAAGAAGAAGAAGAAGAAGCATTTTTAACTTTGGCAGGCAACGCTCCAACAGCAGGATTTTCAGCAGAATAAAAAAGCCAAAAGAGGTGACAGCCACTAAGGCTAAAGCCGTGGAAGGCTTATATGACTGTCTTAAAACAAAGGAGGGTGAGAAGAAAATATATAGACTGGCAAAGACCTACAAGAAAACTAAAGACATTGGTGAGATCAAAATAATTAAATTGAAAGTGCAAATACATTGATTAAAGACAACCAGATTAAGGAACAGGAGAGAAATTACTTTGAAATGCTTTTGAATGAGGAGACTTCAAGAAAATCATGCTGCATGACAAAACCAAACCAGGGTCTGCTGGCACCAGTCCCAGAAGAACCAACAAGAACCAACAAGCAAAATGAAAAATAAGAAAGCTCTCAGCCCCAATGGCATAGCAGCAGGAGTATGCAAGTACCTGGGTCAGATAGGTGTAAACATATTGGCACAGTTGTTTAATTCCATCATGAGGACTGAGAAGATAGCTAATGCCTGAGAAAAAATACTGGTACTAATGTGCTCTAAGAGTAAAAGACTGTGTAACTACCTTGGCATTAAACTTATGATCCACATGATGAAGATTTTGGAGAAAGTTATTGACAAGAGACCATGAAGAAAAGCAGGTCAGTGATAGCAGGTTTGGATTCCTTCCAGGCAAGTCAACAATGGATGTTATTGCTGCATTAAGATTTCCCTATATTTTTCCACAAGCAAAAGAGGAAAACCTTGCACATAGTATTCATCAATCTTTAAACAGCTGATGACCATGCTGTGAGAGAAATAATCTGGTGGCGTATGAGAATGAAACAGATACTATATTAGAGTCATCCTCAACATGTACAAAGGTGCTGTTACCACAGTTAGAAGGCCATGTGGAGAAAACCTGCAGTTTCTTGTAAGAGTTAGAGTACATTAATGCTCAGCATCACGCCCCTTTCTGTTCACGTTGATGCTTGATTTACAAAAAACATCCAGAGGGAGTGCAATCCAGGTATATGTTTTCTTCAGAAGATGCAGTGCTCATGGGGGAAAGCAAAGAAGGAGTTGTAGAAGATTTAGAGAGGTGGAGATATCTATTTGAAGGAAATGGCATGGAAATCAGTGACACAAAACAGAGTATATGGTCTATAAATTTGACGATGCATTTGACAATGAGACTAAGTCTGTGGGAGGCAATCACTACCCAGAGGTACAGAAATTCAGGTACCTAGGTTTGATAAGATAATGGTGTACTCAGCAATGAACTCATATGCAGAACAGGAAAGGCATGGACTAAATGAAGAGAAGTGAGTGGATTGATCAGCGCTAGGTGAATGCCTATCAAATTGTAAAGCAAGACCTATAAGACAGTAATTAGGCCTGCACTTTTGTATGGCTCTGAATGTTGGGCACCAAGGAAGAGCCAGGCGTAGACAGATTAAATGAAATGAAAATGTTAAGATGGATGCTTGGAGTTACCGGAATTGACCATATTCGGAACAAACAATCTAAGGGAAGTGTGAAAGTGGTACCAATTATAAAAAAGTTGAAGGAATCCAGGCTTGGGTGTTTTGGACATGTGAAAAGATCAGAAGAATATAAGAAATAGAGTGAAGGATTGGAAGACCGAAAACTAGATAGATGAATGTTATACAAAAGGATCTCATTAGCCGCAGAGTTTCCAAGGAACTGCTTCAAGACAGACTGGAATGGAGAAGAAGGTCTCAAAGAGATGACCCCATACAGATGGAAACAAATGCTAGAAGAAGAAGAAGAAGAAGAAATTTAATTTAAACACAAATCACATATGACTTTGAGCACTTCAATGATTAATGTCCATCCAGTTGTATTTCATAACAAATGGTAAAAAATAGAATTGCCACTGATTTCGTCAATGTCTGAAAACAACACATTAAAAATTAAGATCACAAATGAAAAGAAATCCAAGAAAGCAGAGACAATCTTTCAAACTTCACATTTGGGCATGACCTGTTTGATTGTGAACAGCAGTTCCTCTTTTCTTTAAGACATTCTATTAAAGAGTGTTTCAAATATCCACAAAATAATGAACAGGTGATTGCTGTCAGAAACAGTGAATATCTCCAAAAATTACAATATTGTATTCATAAAAAAATTGTGACATATAATTTACCACCTAAGGTTAAGTACAACAATCAGTAAAGTATTTCTATTATTCATAATTAAGCCAACACAGCACTCAGATTAAAGTAACATTTTAATATAGTTTAGCATTTTGTTATACAAACCTGAAGTGTTAAAACACATCTCAGCCTTTGTGAAAATGATTGTCAGAGATCACTCAACATTGATCATCATCAATATTACACCAGAAAAATACATCCTTTCTGGGTTTCTTTCAGACAACAGCCTCAGCACTGCAAGGATTTGGTAGGCACCCAGAAACAACATACAGTCTCCCCTCAAACCACACAGGAACAGATTATGAGCTCCTTACTGATACTGCTGTGTAGTTAGTCACAGGAGTAGTCTCACTGACATCAATTGGATAACTCATGAGTATCTGCTCACACAATCCGGTCCACAACAGCAGGCTCTGAGAATAGTTCAACAAACACCTCTCCCACTATTAATACTGTAATCACTAGTATCACTAGAGGAGAAATCATCATGCCTTAATGTCAAAATCCTAGAAACAGTCTTGACTGTTAATATTTCAGCTCTGGTATTCTTCAAAGCTTTAACACATACTCTCACACAGCCACACATCCCAGTGCATTTTTGTTGCAATATTCTTGCCATTAATGCATCACCATACTGTACTGTCCAAGCTGGGAAAATACATACAGTTATAACCTGAAAAGTGGTAGGTCTCTGGGTGAACTATATAGTGCTCTGGAGTGTATGTCAGGAATGGATGCTATTGTAACATTTGTGTGTGCATATTTCCCCCCGCTCCCTGGGGTAAAGGCCTGATCTATAAAACCCATTGCAGTCCATGGAAAGTCACTGATTTCACTGGGTTTTGGTTCAGGCCCAAGACTAGTTTCTGTGCTTGGGGGCTCTGTCTCAGAGGCTTTGATTACAATCCCCTACAATCCCTTCAGCCTCAAATACGTTGTTATTATTAAGAGCATCCCTGCCCAAAAGATCCCCCGTCCCCGGTTCCTGCCTCGCCCCAGCTAGCCCCGAGGCAGGAGAGCTGCCCCTAACGGAAATGACACTGGAGAATCCGAGCCATCTTCACACAGGACGCAGCGACCCAAACTGCGCCTGTCCCCGGGAGGACAAGCCAGGCTGGCGGCGCGGCACCGCGCGGGTGCCGGCCCGCCGCTTGCCCCCGCGGCCAGCCCCGTACCTCTCTCCCGCCGCGCTCCGCTCCTCTGCGGCCGCCCGCCCGGTGCCCCGGCCCCTGGGCTCTCCGCGGGATCCTGCCTCCTCGCCGCGTCCCGGGGCTGTGTTTGCAGCGCTCACAGGAAGCCCCCGGCTGCCTGGTTACCGAGCGCAACAACCCCCCGCACGCTCCGGCCGTACACACACGCGGCTGCACCTAGCAGCGGCCGCCTCCTCCCCTGCCCTTCTGCGGCGGGCAAACAAACCATGCAGGGCGGGCGGACGGAGCCTCCCTCCTTCCCCCTCCACCGCGGGCTTCTGGCCGCCGCTGCAATGGGGAAGCAGGTGTGTGTGTGAGAGGGGAGGGCGATGTGGCCCGTTTGCAATTCCCTTGCACGTCCGGGCGCCCCTCCTCTCAGGGCTCTGGTCCCTCCCAGCCCTTACACGCAGTGCATCGCTCCGGGGATGCTCTGCGTGTACCCGAGCGAGAGACTGAGTGTATGTAGGCGATGCGGGATTTCCCTGCTCAGACAGCTCTGCCCCCCCTCCCCATACCCCCCACCCGCAGCACTCACGCGCGCGCTAGCCCGCCCCCTTGCAGTGTTTCCCGGGCAGCGTCTGTGCTGTCATTTGTCCCCAGCCGCCTCTCTGTCCCCTCCCTCTCCGGGGAGGTTTCCATTAAGGGCGCGGGGGGGAACTGTCCCTCACAACGCGCCTTCCTCCAATCTCCTTTTCTCGGCTCCCTGCGATTTGCTTTGCAGAATCCAAGCACCGCGCCTGGCCCGATGCACACTATTTCTAAGAGGGTGAATGTGTATACCGGGCCCTACCTTTTCAAGC
The DNA here is from genome assembly GCA_007922305.1 of Dermatemys mawii. Taxonomy (NCBI): domain Eukaryota; kingdom Metazoa; phylum Chordata; order Testudines; family Dermatemydidae; genus Dermatemys; species Dermatemys mawii. The sequence goes on from ML677333.1 coordinate 82,928,377, forward strand.
ACCGACTCTCATATTGTAAACACAGTTGGATGCACGCAATTGGGAACAAAATTGCAAGTGCAATCAACCTGGGCTCCAACGTCATCCTTCTACATACTTAAGTGGCTGATGTACCCGTTCAATACTCGGATCTAAATTGTGCTGCAAGTGTGCAATAACCTGTAATTGCAGGTAGCATTGCAGCTGTGATATTAGAGGCACGATCCAGCTCCAGCTAAAAATGAGGCCAAAATATTCTGTAGCAATGATCCAAAACACTACAGCTTATTCTTAATACCTTGTATTTGTGTGGGGCCTTCAGGGTGGCTCTCACTGCACTTCAAAAATATTAATGAGTTAAGCATTCCTGTTTAAGGAAACTGAAGTCCAGAGAGATGTGAGTGGCTTGCACACTATGACCTTACTAGAAGTATCTGAGGGATCTAGGAATCACTCCTATTCCTGCGTTTGAAACATAAGATTAACCTTTGTCCAATAGTGTTACTGCAGGGTTTTGAACCATTAGTGCAGAATAATGCTGTATGTGTTAGTAAGGGATTGCAAATGTTCCTTTTATTTTAGGGTCTTTACTTTTTTGCCCTTTCCATTTTTATCAAATTTGAGTTAAAGCTTTTTCATGCAAAAGATGAGAGGATTTTTTCCTCATTAGGCATCTCTGCTCACCTCTCCTCTGTGGCACTGAGGTGAACCAAGGAATAGTATATGGCTGAAAAATGAGAAGGGGAGAAGAGCAGAGCCAGTGCAGCACATTCTTTACCTTTAGCAAGGCTCTGAGAGCCATGCTGTAGCAACTAGAACTTGGCAACATTAGAGCACTCTGGGTTGTGGGTGCTTTGGGTGGCTGAAGTCAGATTTAGGGAGTAGAAGTGTTACATGGCATCCTCCCAACAGAATACCCATGATGTAACTGAGGATGTTAATGCTGCCCTTCCACCACAAACTTCTAATTTACAGCATCTACCTTGCTCAGGGGGGTAAGTATGCAGCCCATGGGCTGATCTATACTAACACTTAACTCAATGTAACTTGGGTCGCTCAGGGTGTGAGTGTCTTTTTCACATCCCTGAGGGACGTAAGTTACAGTGACCTAAGCACTGTCCATACCTGTGCAATGTCAGCAGGAGTCGCTCTCCTGACAACATAGCTTCCCCCTCTAGCAGAGGTGTAGTAATTATACGGTATTGGTGGGAGAGTGCTCTCCCATCGGCACGGTGCATCTTCACCAGACGTGCTACAGCAGTACAGCTGCATCAGTGCCAATGCAGCACTGTTGTGTAGACTTACCTATAGTATGACAGACAGTAAGACCAGAAAGCTGGAGCCAGGACATCCAGGTGTGATCTGAGTACAGCAGAATTACATGGCAAGGATTCCCTATCGAGCTTTGGGGCATATGCATTTGGAAGGCCATGCCCCGTGTCACTTCTACTAGATCCCCAAATCTCTTTGCCCCTGGCCAAACATAGTCACAGATTTTTCCTTACATTTTCCTCTTCAGGTTTCTGTGTAGGGGGGACTCCTGGAGCCCTTAGCATTTGTTTTGTCTTAAAAAAAAAAAAAAATCTCCATTAGCCTTGCTCCTGTATGTTACATCATGTCAGTTGCAGCACAGATGACAGAAAAAGGAAGTGGGTGGTGACATACTTACTGAATTTCCCCTTAAGACACATCACATCTTATTCTTAGAGAAACTCCTCTTCTTGCTTTCTGTCTCTTTCCAAAACTTTAGTTTCCTTTCATCTTCCTGAGCAAAGAATGAGAATAAGAGTATCAGACATTACACTATAATAAAATCCCATTACTGAAATAAATGAGCATATAAAAGTATACAAAAAGGTAGGAGAGTATACTATCTTCATTGTTGTATTATGCAACTTACCTATACAGTTAAAACTATTAAGATATATTCTGCCTCTCAGTTACACTGGATAAGCCCAGAGAAACATCACTGATTTCAGGGCAGTTACTCAGGATTTACTGTGATGTCACAGAAAGCAAGAATTTGTTCTTTATTTAAATCTCCCCCCTTTTTGTGTTTTACAGAAAATAATGTGCGCATCATTCTTCCTCCTGACCCTTCTGACACAAAACATACCCACAGCTGAACAAACTCGAGACCTCCCTGAAAAAGAAATGTGTTCAGTGATTAAACTGGGATGCATTTCAGAACTTCATTATTTAAATGCATAGATATAGATTTTTGCCATAGTCAAAGGAGTGACAGTAACTTCATTCGGACTCATGGCTTATATCTTTCTTGAAAGCAGAGTATTGCTTTAAGGCAATTTTGAAGATTGTTTTCTCACAAGCAAACAACATTTATCAAATGTTTATGAAAGACCCCTTCTGTAGTAATTGCTTCTTGTGCCTTATTTTCTTCTAATATTACAGGGTCTATGAGATCTAGAGGAAATAACCAAATGTATTTGCAGCTTTTATACCTTGTGTGACATCTCAGTGAAGTTATACTATCATTCTCCTCCAATAGGTTTTTTGTTTTTGAAAGGTTAAACTCAAAAACTGAAATCCTATTTGTCAGTAGGATATTTGCACATAACGCCTTTGAAGGGAAGCAAGATTACTTCTGCTAAAATGCAGCAAGACTCAAAGGGGGATCCGCCTGCCCTGTACACTAAGCACTAAGCAGTGTTGCTGGGACTTGTGGGGAAGGGAAGCCCATGAACATAAAAGATCTTTAGATATTTTTATCTTCTTATGAGACTATAAGAGAAAACAGTGAACAGAGTCGATGTTCTCCGTATCAATGGCACCTGACATCCTGTCACTTCTGCATCTTGGTTATTAATTGTTATTTATTATTGGTATTACCCTACCACCAGGAGCCCCAGCTATGTTCTGTACAAACACCCAACAAAAACATGCTTCCCACTCCAGAGAACTTACAATACAAGACTGCCAAAACATATTTCGGTCTCTTTAAAATGACCTTAGTTTTTCAAGATTAAGAAAAATGTTGTAAGCAAGAGACTCCAAGGTGCTGATGTTGATACATCTGGAGCAATGGAACAACTGGACAAAGCAAAGTCATACCTACAGCCTTACCAGTCAGGTGAGGGATTTCAAAATGTTCTGAAGAGTTCACAGAAGTTGGCAGAGGAGCTTCACACAAGCTATTTTCCCACCATTCAAGAATACAAGATTCACTGAAGAAGACATTTTAAATACGAGGCATGGGATAATCCCATAAAAGACGCCAAACAACAATTCAAAGTTGAATTCTTTAATCAGGTGCTAGATTGTGCAATATAATCAGTTGAAGAACACAGCAGTATATTTGAGATGTTGTATGATAGTCCAAAACTCCTCACTATACCTGAAGAACACCTACACCAGCAATACAGGGCACTAGACAGTGTTGACACATGATGACATGTGTGATACTGATGCGAATGATTTAAGTGATGAACTGAGACACCTTTCAAGATACATTTCAGCAGGATCAACTCCAAAGGCTGTTCTGGAATATATGTGCACAAATAAGATGACCACCCTGTTTCCAGATATTTTTGTTACTGTGCACATACTTCTAACACTTCCTGTAACAGTTGCCAATGGAGAATGTAGTTTTTCCAAGTTGATGTTAATAAAAACACATCTACGCTCCACAAGGAAACAGGAGAGGCTGGTTGGCCTTGCAACCATCTCAACAGAGCATGAGCTGGCCCAGACTGTGGAACTTCAGGAAGCAATTCAAATCTTTGTAACCAAGAAGGAACAGAAATCATCACTTTGATTATTCGAACGGATAAAAATGCCAGTGTTTACTATGAAGACAAGAAAAGTTACATTTGCTGTTCAGGCATATGAAAGTTGAATGTTAGTTAACATTTTTGAACAAGGCATTTTAAGTTGTTAGTTCTCCTTTATTGGGGTAGGTAGCAGAGCAATATCATGAAAGGAGAAGAACAGGAAGAAGGCAGAACTGAGACCTTTCAAAGTTTTGGCCCAAGTGAGGGGGCATGGGGAAATCATTTGAGCTCCCTGCCTTAGGTGCCAAAATGTTGTGGGCTGGCCCTACTCCCTTACGCAGACTACCTTGTGCCTCAGTTACCAGCTATAAACAGAACAGTGTAAGACACTTAAAATACCTCTACAGTCAATTAAAACACAATGTTAAATTTTGTGTTTCACTTTGTAAACTTAAGAAATTCCATAGTTAAGGGTGACTCATCACCTTAATGCTTTGCTTATTATTATACAGCCTTAGATTCTTAATCACATATTTCAACAAGAATCCTGCCTCATTCAGGGCACAGGTTAGAAGTTGTACAACAAATGAGACAGGGAATCTACAGATCTGTAACTCATTTTGAGCAAATTCTATTTGAAATTACCTTCAGAGATCATAAGCAATGATGCCCTGCCTCATTTATAAACAGGGCCTGTGTCACTCTATAAACATTATTGCATGGGGTGAAACAGGATTTCCATGGTTTTATAGTATGATACTAGTTTCCAAACCATATTTCTATGCATGCATGAGCATTTTCATTAGAACTCATTTAAACAACCCTAATTGTTATTACCAAATTAAGGCCTTAATGTACATGAACAAAATATGAAAGTTTAAAGCATTACTGCATGACTAAATTGTAATGGATTTTCAGACAAATTGTACTTCACCATTTAATAAATGCATAGATGTTGCAAACTGATAGTGCAGCCACACAAAATGCTCAGACCACACAGTACTGAGTACATTAGAAATACTGTATCTAGACAGCGAAGATGGACTATATACAGCTATAATTTCTCAGTTCTCAAAGATAACCAGAATCGCCTGGCAAGTTCTTGTTGAGAGACCTCTGTATGTTACTAGTATGGGAGTACCTATGTTAATGTGGGTCTTAAGTATTTAGATGATTCTGTTTGATGTTTCCAAAAGCATACACCATCTCAGGGTATGGCTACACTACTTGCCGGATCAGCAGGTAGCGCTCGATGTATCAGGGATCGATTTATCACATCTCATCTAGATGCGATAAATCGATCCCTGAATGCACTCCCTGTCTACTCCGGAACTCCATCTCGGCGAGAGGAGTAAGCGGAGTCGGTGGGGGAGTGGCCATGGTCAATTCACTGCCGTGGGGACGGTCAGGTGGCATAGTTGAAGTTGCTTATCTTAGGTTGACATCCCCACCACTCAGTCTGTGCTGTGGGCTCATACAGTTAGCTAAAGTGTTGTGCTTTCTGTTCTGACAAACCTGACTACTCAGTGCTCACAAAACATGACAAATTCCAGGGAAATCTAGCCAGTACAATCAATGATGCTGAGGTCACGGTAGGTGGTATTTCACCTGCAAAGTTAATTGTGCCCCTGTATGGTGGAGGCCACAGCACTATTACCGTGCCAACTTTCAGATGAGTTGTGCCTGGGGATCCTTACCTCTGGAGACCCCATAGCACTTTTCAAAAGAGTGGGGGTGTTAGGCCTAATGTCCTTGCCAAATTCAAATTCTTCTCATTACATTCCTTCTCCAGTTTCAATTGTATATGATATTTGCCATTCCTCCCTGTCCTAAACTGTTTGTGTTGTTGGTGTGCACTGTTAAATAATTGCCACATCCCACCCAAGAGGTGTCTGCATTCTTGTTGTAGGGAAAGTGACTCCTATAGTACAGGTTGTTTGTAAAATGCTTTGGGGATATCCTGGACAAAGGTTCTATTTTTTTGCCATTTTTTAAAAAAGTTAATAATGGACCAACAAACCTCAGTAGTAAATTGGGTAAAAGTAGGACACAAATAGAACAAAGGACATGCCACATCTAAAATTGACTATCCTGGGTTATATGAACTGAAACAAAAACACAAACATTAGCCTTCCTTACCTTGTATTTGGATGAACAACTGAAAGTAATATGATGAAACTGTACAAAGAGAAACTGAAACTAGATGTATAAAAAAATTCTCAATTAGACTATGAAATTTTCTTGCAGGTGAAGTTACTGAAGCTCTGTCACCAGAGATATTCCTAATTACAAGTGACAAAAAACATGTACAGACTGAGCACAATCTGGCACTTGGTAGTGGATGACCTAAAAAAAAGTTGTATTATATTTCTAATGCCATTTACTTTAATGTTTTCTAGACAGCAAGAATGGATATTTTGAACAGTTTATTGTTGTGACAACTTTTCTGTACTTTATGCTTTAAGCGTTCTGTTAAATTCTAAAGGCATTTCTGAAAATTCAACATCATAAACAGAGCTCACTGAAAAATAGGAAAATAGTGACAGCTTTTTGTAATAATTTTCCCCCATTTTTGTCCAACATTTTTAGGGTTGGGGGAAGGAATGGGACATCGACTACCTCTAGTGAGCTTGATATTTTAAAACAGGATTACTAAGGTTAATAGCAAACTAAAAAGAACCAGCTCACCAGTTGAGAATAGCATGTGTTGTATAACGGTTGAGTTTTTTTAAAAATAAATGCAAATGAAACATGTCAAAAGTAATTACTTGTTTAACTTAGTCTTCAAAGTAGCACTAAAAAATAAATATAATCAAATAATGCCATCTGCTGGACTGTGACAAAATAAGCTGAGCTAGAGCCAGGCACAATTTTCATTACAAACTCTGAAGCTAGCAAAACAGAAGTAATTCTGCATTTCATTACTGCCCTGAAACTAAAGCTATGCTACTCAAAAGGTTCACGAGCCTTTTGGCAAAACTGGGCTGTTTTGATCTAAGGGAAATGGAGCCAATTCCAAGCAAAGATGGTCATATTTCAGTGAACATCATCAAGAATGTTCAGCGGTTTAGCTTTTTTTCCTTTCTTGTTTTATATGAAACTAGCCAAGAGGACAGACTCTGTTGACTTTATTCACTTAAGCAGTGAGTTTTTTGACATTTAATAGAATTATTCACATGAGCAGTGAAATAATTTTGCCCAAAATGATGAGAGGACAAGACAGAGACACTTCCCTATAGTACCATAACATCACCCTCTTTCACTGTAAACCAAACAGGTACCAACAAAAGCTATTGTCTCCCCACCCCTTAGAAATAAACAAGACCTGCAGCACTTCCTTTGACTTCCTCCTTTCTGTCTTGTGATGGTGAAGTCTTTGTCTGAAGATTCTGAAGCACCCAACACGAGCCAGTCAATTTGCTGACCTTCCAACATCCTCCTAAATTCCCTAGTCTCTTCCCCTTCCAGAAGTCTCTACATATGAAATCTTCCCAGACTCTCCTGTATCCACTAAGTCCTTCAATAGCTCTTCCTTTTTCCCTAACTCAATATCTCCTCACTTTCTCCCAAGACTTTCCTTTCACTAAATCCCATTCTCTTCTCTCCAGAGCTCAATATTGGCAACTCTCATGATTTTATTACAAGTCTCCTGATATTTGGTGCTGCTCTTAAACCCTCAATTGGTGGAATCCAGCAAAGCGAAGAGAATCACAACTTCCATGTTTAAAAAAAGTAAGTTTTTGGCCCTCATGATTGTAGAGAAAAGCTTGAAAACATGGAGAGTGCATCCTAAAGACTCAATAACCAGAAGGTAAATAAAAGGAAACCTATATATTGTTTAAAACAAAAACATATGATATTTCATGCCTGACTCATGATTTTTTAAGACAGAGTTGGCAATATTGTGTCCCCTCCCTCAGCCACAATCTACATTGTCTCCAACAACATAGCCCCTGTAACAGGGTCTCCGCAGAGCCCTCCTGGCTCCTGCCCCTGCTGAGCTCAGAAAGTCACACAGAGACCTTGGTGCAGTGCTCATCGGGTGCTTTTATTTACAGGCTGTGTTCTCACTACCTTTCCACCACACACATAGTCCCCTTCTTACAGTCTACCAGACAGGAGTTGGGAGGGGGCAAAGCTATTTCTCTCTGCTTCCCCTCACTGCCTTTTCTCTAGTGCAGCTTCCCTCTTTTCAGGTCCTCCTGGTGGCTTCCTTCCCCTGGGCTTCTATCAAGCCCCAACCCCAGCCTGAAGAGGCAGCAGCTGTTCCAGCTTCTCCAGTCAGGGCCAGGTGTTCTACCCAGCTCCAATTCACCTCCCTTAATTGGAGCTGGAGTGACAGAGGGTTGGCTAAGCAGTTTTCTGCCTAGAATCCTGTTCAAAATATCACACCTACCTTCTAGAAAACATTGAAGTAACTGGCATTAGAAATATAATGCAACTTTTTAGGTCATCCCCGCCAAGTGCCAGATTGTGCTCAGTCTGTACATGTTTTTTGTCACTTGTAATTAGGAATCTCTCTGGTGACAAAGCTTCAGTAACTTAAAAGTAGTAAAAGGAGGATGGGTCCTGTCCCTGGCGAGGCCCAGCGGGAGTTGCAGCACTGCTTGGTTTGACTGCTTGATGATACGGTAGCCAACCAAATTTGACTGAGCAGCATTCAAATCTTGTACTGCAGGGGCCAGGTCATAGTGCCCAGAGCAGGGAGTTGAGCCCAGCTAGCCCTATAGGATAGGAGCTACTTCAACTGGGACAGAGGTTGGGGAGCGGGGAGTGACAGGACAAAGCAGAACAGTCTCATGAAGCCCAGGAGTAGTAGGAGGTCTGTCACTCAGGGGATGGAGGAAAGTGGGAGTCTGGGGTCTAGCTGAGAGAGAGAGAGTTTAGAACTATCATGGAGCCCCTTTGTCTTCTGAAGTGACAAAGAGTCCTGTGGCACCTTAAAGACTAACTGAAATTTTTT
>ML677333.1:82937449-82991459 GCA_007922305.1 Dermatemys mawii
AGTACCTTGCTGACTCAAATCTTTAGTGCATGGGATCCAGACCTGTGTTTCTTGCACCCTGTGTAAAACTCTGCAAGGATGCAGGTTCAGGACCTTACAAATATACTTGGTTATCGTATCATACCCTTCTATATAATCAGTTGTCTGATGGAAAATGATATAATACAGAATAGTGATACATACAGCAACAGAAATAAATTGTTTATCATTTACTTCCCAGAGTTACTTAATTTAAGATAAAAGTGGATAGTCTGCAATTACTGAGTGGTCAAAAAACAAAACCAAAAAAACCCCAAACCTACCCCAACATAAATCAGTAAGTGTGAGGCCCAAGAAAATTAAGCATTCAGTGATCGCTGAAAGGCATTTCCTTCAATTGTTGGTCTTACCTCCACTCTGATTTCCTTTGTTCTAAATTTCAGAAAGGCTTTATTTTTCCAGAAAACAATGTCTTCATAGTGTTAGTAAACCAATTTATCTCCTCTGATGTAAAAGACCATCATGATCAAAAGTTTACCATTGTTTCCTGTAGCATTGTGTGCTTATAAATGTTCTGGCTCACAAAACAAACTTTTACTATTGTAAGTCATTCGGATAGTAGGATGAAAAAGGGTTTTCAGCCTAGATCAGCACCTAAAGAAAAGCGGTCCTGAAAAATTAAACAACTTTGACTCCTACATGAGAGGCATTAATAAAAAAACAAACTAGGATATACTGCAGATGTGGCAGATCATCCCACATGAGACCGTTTTGTGTCTCCACAAGCCGGATCCACCAGCCGAGAGGCTAACTGGACCCAGTATCTGAAATTAGACGGGGAGAAAACTCATGTTAAATCAGTTTTGAAAAAAGTGTTTGGAGGTAGCTTATTAAGTAACTCATTGTTTTGGAAACAGTAATACTAGAAGTAGCAACAGCAATGGTTTTGCTCATGGAATCCTCTCATTAGATCTCTGGGACAGATTTCAGATACACAGCAGCAATAAATATTAACATCACTACAGATGTGTTTATCTTTCCATTAGTATATGGGATTTTATCCAAAGCAGATTGATGTCTACAGAAGTCTTTTTATTAACTTTAGTGCCTCTTGAATTAGGCCCTTCCATAATATGTGTACTGCATCCACAGCTGGGAAGCATTTCTGAAAAATGCAATGTAAAATTTGGTCCCAAGGAGAGTTTTTTTATGCATCACCCCGGACATTCAGATTGTGCTCTCAGCACAGGTTAAAAAAAAAAATGGAGACTATATTTTCCAGGCCATGGTGGAATAATGGCTATAGACAACAGGATCCACCTGTTCAACAACAAACCATCTAGATGGAGCTATATCATGGCTCTGAGGATGGGCAACCTTGCCAGAACAATGTGTACCATGCACCGATCTCTAAGAGTTGCCCTTCATCAGTGGGTCAGTGAGTGCAGCAAGTTTAAAACTAACATAAGGAAGTATTTCTTCATACAATACAGAGTCAACCTGTGTAATGCATTGCCAGAGGATGTCATGAAGGCCAAAAGCATAACTGGGGTCAAAAAAGAATTGGGCAAGTTCATGGAGGATATGTCCATCAATGCCCATTAGCTAAGATAGTCAAGGATGCAACCCCATTTCAAAGTGTCTCAAAACCTTCAACCGCCAGAAGCTGGCACTGGAAAGGTGATGGATCACTTGAAATTGCCCTGTTCCGTTCATTTTTTGTGAAGCATCTGTCTCTGGCCACTGTCAGCGCAGGATACGGCACTAGGTGAACCACTTATTTGACCCAATATGGTCATTCTTATGTTCAAACATTAATTATTATGCAAATCCATGTGTAAACAACATTGCTCAGCAATGTGTTGGTGGTTATGGGCAATACCTGTAACATGTCAGGTCCTTTCAAAGCTGTTATATTTTAAGGCCAGACGGGATGATCATGATCATCTATTCTGACCTCCTGCACTCTGCAGGTCAAGAACATTGCCCAACCACTCCTATAATAGACCTGTAACCTCTGGCTGAGTTACTGAAGTCCGGAAATCATGATAGCTACAGCAGTGTTATTTTCTATTGAATGATTTTTCATTTTTCCACAAGGGAACATAGTTTTTCCTTCTGTGTCATAGGTTATGGGGAGGCCTATGCACTATGGTAATACAAACAAATAGTTAATAAAAGGTGCATTGAATTCATATGAACACAAAATATCGGAAGGAGAGAGCTAGCACAGCCCGTCCGCACCAAGTTTCCACATCAGGTTGTTAAAGCAGGCAACTGTGAGAGAAAGACATCAATCGTATGGGCATGTAAGACAGCCAAATACAGATCAATGCAATATAAATGAAATATTAGAGAGAAGCTCAAGCTGAGTAATTAGTACCATACTACGTTAGCAGGTGGGCCAGTGAACCTTTTCCTCTTCTCTGTGTCTCATTCTACAGCCCCACACTGAAGTCAGTGACTGCAGAGGTTTGTTTTTCTAAAGAACAGGAACATCACTCTGTAATTCTGGGCTGGCAGGAAGAGGGGGACTCATCTTCTCTGCCTCCTCTCCTCTCAGCATCCTCAACTAAATTCTACATGGCTTTCACATTCAGTGATATTCAAGATCTTGTTTTGAATGTTGAACTAAAAATCTTGAAAAATGTCTCTTTAAATTAGACATATTCACATCCAACAATGTTGCATTGCCCCATCACTAGTATAGCTACAGAAATGGTCAAGAAGTTGCTTTCCTTCTAAGCTCCCCTCCACCCCCCGGTACTTATAGCTTTCCCAAGAAAGTACAGTGTCTGAAATTTCTAATTCTTGTTCTCAGTCCAGGGAAGAACTTTTCTGGTAAATATGATGAAAACCACTTAAGTCTTTGCCTATCCTGGAAACCAACAACCCTCTTCCCCTCTTGACATACTGATGCAGTCTTTAAAAGTCACATTCTTTTAGCATCTTCTGAGGGAGAGGGAGGCTCAAAGAAGCAACATCCTAGAGTGATCATTTGGAAGATAGGTTAAATAGCCAATTTAATCTTCTCAGTGAAGATTAAGCTCCACAGCAACTAAACTGCAAAATCTTGCATTGCATCTATGGCTTTGTTCATGCACAAATGAATCATTATTGAGTGTACCTTTCAGTGATAATTTCTGTGTCATTTACCATATTATGACTATCCCTTTAAAAAGTATGAGACACTCTGAGATAGGTGCCTTTTTTCAACTTTAGTTAAGGAAAAAACAATTATTCATCAGTTTTTCTTCATGCCTCTTAACAGCTGTAAATGAACCAAGGACAAATCTGAGATGTCTGAAAAGGGAAACAATTAAAGGAAATCCCAGACTAAATCAGAGTCTCCAGATGGAAAGAGTAGAACAAATTACTGCACATACTCAACTGTAGTCTGTCTCACTCTTCCCTTTTACCAGGTTTGAACTTTATAGGCTCTTGAATGGCAAACAAAGGATTTCAAATGCTCTCAAATGAGTTCAACATAAATATATACAGTGCATTAAAACCTGAAAACTGCTAATAAAATGGGACCTAGTTTTCAAAAACAGTAAATATACTGTACATCTCAGGGCAGGTTGATTTATAATAAATGCATTGCTACTTAGAAATGGAAAGAATGTCAATTTCTGCTTCTAATTATATTGATGTGATCAGAGTAACTCTTCTGACTTTGTTGACAATGTCCAAAAGTTTAAGCATAAAATTTAGTTCCTTTTTATTGAGGGGGTGGATGATTTCATTCATTTCTGTGGAGTTATGTCCACATCTACCAGCAATGAATTGGACAAGTTGTCATCCACTTATCCACCATCTCATGTCTGTCTGAAGTCAGTGGGCCAGATTTAACGCATCTTTACTCAAGCTGAGTAGTATTTTAGTAGTTTTTTGTTTACAATACCATTTGCAGAATAAGGTAGTTCTTAATATGAGAGAGTATGGCAGAATTGGCCCATTGAAGAAATGCAGCAGTATCATTTCTAAAAGCATATTACCAGGACATTTAAAACTTTCACCACTGTTATATTTTTAGTAGTGTTTAAAATGTAGAGATTTAATAGGAATTACAATACTGGTTAAATTAGTGGTCTAAATAGTCTGGTATTCTGTCTGGCTGTGGACAATACATGATTCTTCAGAGGAAGGTAAAAGAACTTCAGTGATGGAATAACCTGCCCATAGAGAAACTTTCTTCCTAGCCATCACTTGTTAGTGCTTGATTTATGTCATGAAGTAGGAGGGTTTATATTCTACAGTGGATGTTTGCATTATCCATATAGACATCCAGTTCTTTTTGAATCTTCCTAAGCTCTGTTTCTGAATGATACTTAGAAGTAAATATTTTTACACAATGGATAATTAATCTATGGGAATTATTATTACTATAATTTTAAAATATGTTACATTACAATCTCACTAAATGTCCTTTTGCTCTTATATTATGAGAGGGGAAGGCAGAACAGTGACTATATGACTTTCTATACCATTCACTAATATATCTTTATCACGTGCCCTCTTATTTGTCTCCTCTCTAAAATAAACAGTCCTAATCTTTTCAAAGAAATGGATTTCATACTCCTAATCTGTTTCATCACCCATCTCTGTTGCCTTTCTATTTATTGATCATTGGAAACTGGATTACTACTATAAGTAGATTCATTCATTTTGGCAACATAGTATGAAAGGCATCACCATAATGTTATTTCAACTAGATCTGCAGTACATTTTCAAGATCATCAGATGTTCTTATGTTCTTTATATTGAGTTTGATTGCCCTTCTTTTACTCATTTATGTATGTTTAACATCTCTGAAAAACAGGCCTCTTTTGGTTAGAAGCCTAGACATGGATTTAGACATCAGGTTTGAAAGTTCTGGCCACTGTATTTTATGATCTCTTTTCATCATACTCCAGAAGGGATGATTTAGACCATAGACGTGTTTAGGAGAGATAAGATTTCTTCCCTATTAATGATTTTCAAAATAATTTATACTTCTGAAAGTCATACCTCTTTCACTTAGGTGTCTAATTTTTGGCCCCAGATTTGAAAATTTTGAAAATGTTTCTTCCTTTAATACATTTTCGCTTGGTGTAACATCAGAGTCTAGAATTGTCAGTAATATTGGCCCAGAACCAAATCTTCAGATCCAAAGTTCAGGGATATTTAGTGGTTTGGAATTCAAAGCCAGACATGGATGATGTAACTGATCCCATTGTCTATGAAGGGCTGAACTACACCCCACAAAAACTCTGGAAGAGAAAAAACATTTGAAATCTGCACCACAATTTTATAGATCAGGCTTATCACTAATTAGCAGGTGTATTTAAGAAGTAAGAGCTTTTGCGATAGGACCTGCAATGTTTTCACAAGAATATGTGGTCATCTGTGTTCTACTGTTCCTTCAACATTTTCACTGAAATATATCATATGATAAGGTACATAACTAAGTCTCTTGGTTATATTTTTGGGGTATAAAGAGTGTGTTATTATTACTATTTATTAGGGCTCTCAAGCAATTGAAAAAAATTAATCATGATTAATTGCACTCTTAAACACAAATAGAATACCATTTATTTAAATATGTTTTGACATTTTCTACATTTTCAAATATATTCATTTAAAGTAAAACACAGAATACAAAGTGTACAGTGCTCAGTTCATATTTATTTTTGATTACAAGTACTTCTACTATATATATAAAAAGAAATAGTATTTTTCAATTCACCTAATACAAGTAGTATCGTGCCATTTCTTTATAATGAAATTGTAATTGAAATTACAAAATGTAGAATTATGTACAAAAAACCCTTCATTCAAAATATTTTAGAGCCTGCAAGTCCACTCAGTCCTACTTCTTGTTCACCCAATCACTCAGACAAATAAGTTTGTTTACATTTGTAGGAGATAATGCTGCCTGCTTCTTGTTTACAATGTTAACTGAAAGTGATAACAGGCATTTGCATGACACTGTTGTAGCTGGTGTTTCAAGATATTTACGTGCCAGATGCGCTAAAGAGTCATATGTCCCTTTATGCTTTGGCTACCATCCCAGGGGATATGCTTCCATGCTGATGACGCTTATTTAAAAAATAGTGTGTTAATTAAATTAGTGACTGAATTCCTTAGGGGAGAATTGTATGTCTCCTGCTCTATTTTACTCCATTCTTTCATATATTTCATGTTATAGCAATCTTGGATGTGTGGGGGCGGGGGAGTTAGGGGGTTGCCAGGCTGGAGTTCCCCAGATTCTCTTGTGCTTTTCCCCAGCACTGCTCTGCTTCAGGTACCTTGCTTCCAGGCAGCTAGTCCTTTCCCTCCAGGGCTAGAGTGAGACTCTTCAGCTCCTGGCTTTATAGGGCCAGTTGTGGCCTGCTTCTGCTACTCCCTCAGCTGCTTTCACTCTTTTTCTCAGCTTCAGCCCTCTCCAGAGCTGCTTTTAACCCCGGTTCTGAAGGAGTGGGGCAGCTGCCCCACTACTCCAAGGTTTAAGAATCCAAAGTGTCTTCCAAAATCTGAGAGGGATGAGGTGCGGAGCATGATTTCAAAGTCTTAAAAGAACAACATTCCAATACAGAAACTGCAGAACCTGAACCACCAAGAAAAGAAAATCAATTTTTTGCTGGTGGCATCTGACTCAGATAATGAAAATTAATATGCGTTTGTTCACACTGCTTTGGATTGTTATAGAGCAGAACCCATCATCAGTATGAATGCACGTCTCCTGGAATGATGGTCGAAGGATGAAGGGACATATCAATCTTCAGTGCATCTGGCAGATAAATATCTTGCAACACCAGCTATAACAGTGTCATGCAAATGCCTGTTATCACTTTCAGTTGCCATTGTAAACAAGAAGTGGGCAGCATTATCTCCTGCAAATATAAACAAACTTGCTTGTCTGAGTGATTGGGCGAACAAGAAGTAGGACTGAATGGACTTGTAGGCTCTGAAGTTTTCCATTGTTTTATTTTTTTGAGTGCAATTATGTAATAAAAAAAATCTGCATTTGTAAGTTGCACTCTCATGGAAAAGAGATTGCACTTCAGTATTTGCATGAGGTAAATTGAAAAATACTATTTCTTTTGTTGTATTTCATTTTTAGAGTGCAAAGATTTGTAATAAAAATAATATACCATTTGATTTCAGTTGCAATACAAAATACAATATATATTAAAATGCAGAAAAACAGCCAAAATATTTAATAAATTTCAGTTGGTATTCTATTGTTTAACAGTGCAATTAAAACTGATTAATAGCAATTAATTTTTAATCACAGTTAATTTGAGTTAACTGTGTGAGTTAATTGCAATTAAGACAGCCCTACTATTTATTTTTTCTTTTGCAGTGGTCGGTTCAAACCCCAAGCAGGGATTACAGCCTCACAGGCAGCGTTCAATACAGAAGGATAGCCCATGTTCAAGAAAACTTAATCTCTTTCCTCCCCACACACATCCTTAGATTAATAAAGGAACTGTGAAGTATCGTAATTAAAAAAATATTCATATGAGTGGTCACACTGTCAGGCCTAAGCTTTTGTGCTAGTTGAGGAATAACAGAGGGTAACAAATAAAGACATACTCTTATGAGACACTTAAGGAAAAGATATTTAATAAGACACCAATCCTGCCTCCCTGTATATCCAAAATTCCCCACTGAAGCCAATAGGTGTTTTTGATTGCTTAAAGCAGGCAGGATGAGGGGAATTGCTGTGGGGCAGAGGAAGGAACCCTCATCTCTCTCAGGTGACTTTGGATGCAGTGGCGAGCTCCAGAAAAGGAGGAGATTTGGTATTGTTTTAAGTCAATTCATTCCTTAGCTGAGGAAATGACGAGAGGGAAATTGTCCCCATCTCAGGGACCATGTGGCACTCCAAGATAAGACAAACAGTTGCTAATTTGAGTCTAAAAGCAGGAAATGTGATACTTTTTATTTCCTTCTATGCAAGCAAAACAACGTGACTGGCTGTGTGAAAGCATTTCTTCTCCTGCTGAATCGCAGACATATCAAAATCTAGTGCTTCATCGTGGACATACCAATTTCTCATTTATTATTTTGGATGTTATGGATAAAAACAGCACTTATTTGGACAGCTCATGGCCACCAAATTTTTGGGGTAAGATTTTTTTTTTACTAGAGTATTATTAGTAGGAATTAGAACATAAGTATGCCACCAATTACTTTGTAAAATGTCATGTTATCACTGGGGTAGCTTTCTAGAATTATTATCACTGAAACAATTAATAGATTACTTATTTTTGTGGTGTAAATATTTTCCAAATGCTCCTTAATGAAGTATCAAGATAGTTTCTTAATGAATCCAAACAGTTGAGATCTAGCAGGTGGGTTTTGGGGCCAGATCTCACCGACCATCTGATCTAAAGTCCATTACTGAAGACAATGAGAGTTTGTCCATTGATTTCAATGGCTTGTTAAGCACCAAATCTCAGTAATTTAATGAAAGTGCTCACATAAAGAAAGAAAGCAGGATTTGGCCCATTTACAGATGAAGTGGATGTAGCAAAGACTAGAGGGAGTGCAATCTTTGGAATAATTGGTTTGTCTTTCCAAGCTGTGAAAGGTTCCTAATAAGCTGAGAGCCTCACCAAATCAACTTGTCTTCACTGTCTCTCTCAGAATCTGAGCTGTTCTTCATCCATTAACTCTAATGTGCTATCATTAAAATCTGGGAAGGGTTCCTTAACCAAAATATTTTGGTTATCAGTAATACTAAAATTCAGAAAGTAGATTCACACACACACCAAAAAACAAACAAACAAACAAACAAAAAAACCCACCAGCAGCAACCACGGAGATCACTTCACTCCAAAAAGTCCTAAAACTTGTCTTGCTTTGCATCACACAAGTCACATACTGTATATTTGCCTATTTTATTCTTACCATCCCTTGTGATCTTTTCAGGAGTCTTTGCAATATGTAAATCTACAAAATAACATATGCTAAAAACAGCACAGAGGCCTGCTTTATTATGAGGATGCATTGGCAGTAAAGTGGGAAATAAGCTTATGGGACACTTGAGGGAGTTCCTTTGTCACCTTCTGTGAGTAACAAGAGGTCTCTGAGTGCCAATCTCTGATTCCTGTATTGACATGTACATTTCATAGGATCTGCTCTCCTTCTTTCATGTACTGTCCTCTGGTATCTGACTTAAAGATGACTGCCAATTTTTAGAGTGAAACTGCATTTTTTTCTAAAGTAGCTATTTCAGAACAGGAGTGAAAGAGTGCTTTCACAGAACCGGTACTTTGAGAATCCTTGAGTAAGAGGCACTATCTACTGTAAACTCCAGAATTTATTCCATTCTAAGCCAAGTGTCCAAAGGGCTATATTTTCTCTCTAATGGAAAGATCCATTTGAAGGGCAAAGTTACATGGGACATTGTGAATTCACAATTCAGAGCTTCTAACTCAACAGGCACTGTGGTTTTCCAACCAGAGGAACCTGTGGACTCATTTGCACCAAGGGCTGTGTATCTGCTCTGCCCTCTGGGCCTAATGCTGTGTTGCCATTACTTTTCTACTCACTTTTGGGTGCCTCCCAGGGCTTGCCAAACCCCTGATTCTTCCATGCTCATGGCTGATTGTACAGAGAAGCACCTGCAGAGGTTGCTATAATGCGGAGAGAGTCAGCATTAACTTCCATAAGAATTTTCCTGCGGTGTTACCAAGGAATTAATATTGCACAGTACCACAATTCCCTCCATTTGGTGACACCCACACAGTAGATCAACCTCACCGTGAACCATCCAGTGTTCCCATAGAGGGGCTTCCATATTTACTGAGAGAAGATAGATGCCTCTGGCTCAATACTTCTCTCCCCAATCATTCTGGGACACAGCAGTGGGATTGGCACTTCTTTCTTTTCCGCCATATCATGTGGGAAGGGTGGAATAGGAAAGGAGATCAAATGACACTGATTTTCAGGAGATGTCATCGGTTAAAATGATGCTATAGCATAGCTGCTTTCAGTAAAGTCTGACTTTAAGAATACATTTTACACACTCTCTCTCTTTTTAAGGAAGCATTTAGTACCGTGAGCACTAACAAATTACTTAAGCCAAATCCTGCAGTAGTTTACACACTGTCTTAAAATTTACTCTTGTGAGTCATCCAGTTGGTTTCAATGGGATTATAAATGTGTAGAATTAAGTGTGTGTAATTGTTTGCTGATCAGGGACTTCCTTGGGGTGGACAAAATTAAATACTGTAAAAATTGTTAGAACAATTCACCATCATTATTAATCTATTGTCCAGTAGCAGGTCTCATACTCTGGAAATTATCTACAGGAATCCTGTTTTCTAGAACTCTTCAAGTTTCCACTGTTAACTTGAGACCATAACTGTTTAACAAGTGATTTTAAGAATTTTAAAACAATGAACAAAGTAAAAGTCTCCACTGCAAGGCTTACTGTTTGTTTATATTTGAGCACGTTATTTTTTTCCAAACTGGTCAATGCCACAGTATATTATTAAAAGCCCAGATGCAATGGGGTTCACTCCCCATGAGGGTGCCTCCTCGTGGTGATTCAGGGGATTAGCTCCATCCAGATCTGACACCTCTTTCTGTCATTTGCTCTCAGGACAGCTGGTTTTGCTCTCTGGGACTCAGCCCGCTCTCTCTTCATGCCACCAGGTCACTATTGGTGTTT
Organism: Dermatemys mawii; assembly: GCA_007922305.1. Classification (NCBI taxonomy): domain Eukaryota; kingdom Metazoa; phylum Chordata; order Testudines; family Dermatemydidae; genus Dermatemys; species Dermatemys mawii. Next base: position 82,948,098 of record ML677333.1, read on the forward strand.
CCCCTTTGGGAGTATTAAAGTCCCACTAGATCAGTTATCTTCATGCTGCTCCAGACAATTTTCCTATCCAAGGCTGGAGCCTGCGTCTCTTTCCCAGTGGCTGCCCAGTACTCTGGGTTCCAGTCCAGGGACCTTATGTCTAGCAAGTATGGTCTGCTCGCTCCCAGGACTCCTTTCTACCTCTCTACTTATCTTTTGCCACCACCCCCATCCCCCAGTTTTCCAGCCTAAACACTCTTCTTCCAGGAAGCAACTGTTTACTATTTAACTGTATAGCCTCAAACATCCTCCCTTCTCCCAGGAACTAAATACACACTACTTCCCCTAGTGCCCCTTTCTGGTTTCAGCTTGCAGGCTTTGTACAGGCCCAGCCTATACCTGCTCAGCTGAGCTTCATCTTCTGTTAGGGTTTGCCTGTCCAGCCTAATTCTTCCCCAGGTGTAGCCTCTTAGTTTAATTAGCTCCTTCTCAGTTTCAGGTGAGGTGTGGAGTGAGCACCCAATCACACCAGATAAGCAAAGTTGTGTAGCTATATATGATAGGAGGAGCATATACGCACAGCTTGGTTTGAGACATGTTATGTGAATTGTGTTAGAGGTCTCAGTCCACTTCCTATTAGACAGATGCCCACATCATAAAAAAACTCCTTGAGAAATGACTCCCCAAACCCCGACATACAGTACAAATATGTGAATAAACTGTAAACAGAATAATTTTGTGGGAATAAAAATCACAAATGTTTCTTTTAGGTAAAGAAAAATCGAGTTTAACTTCCTTTCCCAGTGTACACGGCCAGGAGTTTTGTAATAGATGTCATGGCCTTGTCACTAAACTTCCTCTGTTTAATAGGGAAACCATAGCACACATGTGATATGTGGTGATACCTTCTCTTTCTGTCACCTAGAGGTACTTAGCAAGGTTGCTGTAGCCTCTGGCAGCTCTGCTCCTTGCCTAGTGAATTAAAGAGATCTCAAGAGGTGCTTCCTGGCTGCAAGGAGGATTATTTTTCCACTTGGAAAACAAGCATATGCCTGTTTCAGTCAATTTGGGTGGACTAATCTGGCAAGGAAGAAACCTCCCCCTGTAAACACTTATCTCATTTTGGATCCCATCTGTTTATGGAATCATAGGGTTAGGAGGGACCACCAAGGTCATGTAGTCTAGCCCAGGGGTCTCAAACACGCGGTCCACGGGCTGCATGCAGCCCGCCAAGCCCTTCCCTGCAGCCCGCGATGCTCTCCCTGCCCCCCCGCCAAGCTCCCTGCGGTCCCCCAGGCCCGCTCCCCAAACTCCACACGGTCCCCTGCTAAGCTCCCCAAGGCCCCCCTGCCCTCCCGCAAAGCTCCCCGTGGCCTCCCAGCCCACCCCACCAAGCTCCCCATGGCCCTCCCCGCCAAACTCCCCACAGTCCCCCGCCAAGCTCCCCTTCCCCCCAACGTGCTTCTCACCTGCGTGCTGCTCGCCGGCTTAGTGGTTTCTGGGAGGGAGGAGCCAGGAGCAGGAAGCCTCCTGCACAGGGGAGGAGCGGGAGAAAGGGGCGGAGAAAGTTATTTATCCGGAGAAAGGGGGAGAAAGTTATTTATTTCATTACAGTTAAAGAAGTTAATAAAAAAGTTAATAAATTTAATAGCATATTATATTACTCTTCATTTTTTACTATACTTTTGTATCGTTGTATGTGTAACACTGAGGCTGAGTATGAGGCTCAGATTTGGTAGGCAGTGGAATAGTTCACCTAAGGCAGGGGTCTCAAACACGTGACCCGTGGGGTTATTTTCTGTGGCCAGCCAAGCTCCCCATGTCCCTTCTCTCCCCGCACTTAATTTCCTGCAGCCACCAAGCTCCCCGCCCCCGCCCCCACCTCCTCCCTGCCTACCTCCAGGCACTTAGCACTTTCCAGGAGGGAGGGGGGAGGAGCGGGGAGCTGCACGCTCAGGGGAGGAGGCGGGACAGGAGTGGGACCTTATGGAAGGAGTGGGGTGGGGGCGGGACCGGGGGCAGGGTGGGGGGCGTGTCAGTGATGCGGCCCTCAGGCCAATGAACTAGTCCTCATGTGGCCCTCATGCTCATTTGAGTTTGAGACCATGGGCTAGCCCCTGCCTTGATGCCAATATACTCTGTCTGGGGAAAAAATGGGCATTGGGTGTGAAGATATAGTAGTACCAGTTTGTGTAAACAAGGATCAGACTGCCAGTCTCATCAGAATGGTGGCTACAGTCTCATAGGTCTCATTGAAATACTCCTGATGGAAACAAGTGCTAGCATGAAATGTTGTAGCATAATCTACTGTATCTGTGCATTTCCTGTGTACTCACTAAATACGGCACATTAGGAACAGGGTCTGGGGCATCTTCCTCCAAAATTTTTTTAGAACCTCACTCTGAGAGTTAACAGTTATGTGTCTCCCATTCCCTACTTTCTGAGTGTGTCTCCTCTGCTTCCTACTGTGTCTCTCACTTCTCTTTTCATTATCACTTCCCTTTAGACACACTTTCACTTCCCCCATGCTCCTTCTACAATCTTTGCATTCCTCCATTCTACCCTTAGTAGTACAGCATAACAGTTCCAACAACTGCTGTGACAATCTATATCTCTATGTCCACCCTTTTTACGAGACTGTGATGGATTTTGTAGAAAGTATGCCATGTGAGGTATCATTTGAAAACTCATAATGTGCTGATCGTTATTGTTCTAGTAAAATGTGTGGCAACATGGTGTGTAAAGTTATATGATTCTACAGTATGGCTTGACCAAGACAGGCTCCAAGTTTAGAAAAGCAGGCCTAAACCACTTCCTCAGACAAAAGGCAAATTGATGCCTCAGCCACATGTCAACAAAATCAAATGGACTATCACCTGGGTAAGTGGCCATTCTTTGGCAGGAAAAAGGGTGTGAGCAAGAATTTTACATCTTGGCAATGGAACAGCTGGAGGTTCCTATGCAAACAGACTGGCTTATGATTAACAAAGAAGAGCATTCTTATAAAAAAGGGGAGCAAATTCCCTTGATTACCTCTTCCCCTTCTCTACTTACGGTATCAACAATACTTGAAAGACAAAAGAAGCCTCATAGAACTGGGGAAAGGGTCCTGACTGAAAGGATTCCAGACAGACTGCTGTAAATTTGTGGTGAGAGAGAGCCCTTTTTTTTAAATTCACTTTAGCTTGTTCACTTAGCTATTAGTTGTATTTTACCTTTAATTTTCTTGTAACCAAATTCTGACTTTATGCCTCATTACTTGTAATTGCTTAAAATCTTTCTGCAGCTAATAAACTTGTTTTATTGTTTTATGTAAGGCAGTGTGTTTGGACTGAAGTTTGTGGGAAACTCCACTTGATATGCATAAACTGTGTTAGCTCATTTTCTATTAATGAAATGATGTGCTTTATATGTATTTGTATTGTCTAGGAGGGTGCTGAGCAGTACAAGATACACATTTCGGGGGGGAAAGTCTGGGCCTGGGAATTTGCTGGTATTGCTCTTCAGTTTAATTCAAGGGTGGCAGGCTGGCTGACAGAAGCACTCCTGCAGTATAGCTGCGGGTAATTTACCTGTTGGAGGCTGTGTATGAGCAGGCCTGCGAAGCATTGTAAATGGCACCCCAGGTTTGAGAAATGGGGAGACATAGCTTTCCAACAATCAAGATTGTACCCAGAGGATGTTACAGGTGCCTTACTATCTTGCTCTAGTTACGGACACTGAGAGCCAAAACCTTGAGTCTGTGTGGTGCACATGGAGAGGGAGGGTAATGCTGGCCTTAACACATCATTTTTTTACCTAGTCCCAGGGCTGTTCTGTGCTGGGCCAGATGTCTGGCACAACCTGAAGTGACCATTGTTGTGGCTGCCCTTGATCGCTAGAGTGTATGATAGCCCAGACACAGTTCCTGTGCCAGCAGATAGGAGATGGGAGGGCAAGGCACAAAAGCTCCACAACACCTGAAGTTCTGTTATGCAGGGGGACTCCCCAAGTGGTCAGCTAGGGCAGCTCTAGGGCAGCTTTGCACAGCTGGAGTGGAACAAAGCAGCTGGAACACACCCCACAATCAAGGCCTCAGGCACCAGGTGCTGCATCACCCTTGGTAGCCTTGTTTCCTGAAACAATTACTGTTTTTCCTTTTTTAATCATTCCATGCTGGAATGGCTGTTTTTTTAATGGTATTTTAATTGGTGGGGATGAGCCAGACCTGTCTCAGGGTAGGATGGTTTAATACTCCATCTGGAACTTTCCCTGCAATCGTTCTCTTTCTGTCACTTTTCTAGGACCTTTCTTATGATGTGGAAAACCCAAAGATTAAAAGATGCCAACCCTCTGAAACATATCAACCCACTTACTGCAGAGGGGCAACTTCACTCAATGCACCTCTTTTCCCCCCTGCAGATGTGGTCTCCTTCTGCAGAATCTTTGGGCTAGATTAAGACTGAACCCTGCCTAGATTTACCACTGGGATGTGGGGAAAGAGTGTAAGGAGCTTCTTCTGGCCTTGCACTTCCTGGGCAGGGGTGAGACAATTGCAATCTTGGACTGTGGCATTGCGGCAGAGCTATCCAGCCATGCTGTATCATCCCAAGGTACGATCCCTTCCAGATCTCTCCCTGGGGCAGTAGGGCTCTCCACTTCCCCCTTTCATGAACCAGGAGCCATAATGGAGCCTTTTGTGTGCAAATGAAGATATTGTGATGGCACAAAATGCACATATGCAGTAATTCTGGTGCCTGTGTAAGCAGGTTATCAGTATATAGTACAGTATGTGCAGTGCCGATGAATTGATGATGCTTCCTTTGTCTTAAAATTATTTATTTTAATTGTTTTGCCATTTTTAATTGTCAATCTCACTGTGTTTTTTTAATTAATTACCATATATAAAATATAGATCAACTCAGTAAAGTGTTTATGTAAATATCAGGCCCAATTTTGCAACTGGTTGTGGAGGAGTCAAGAGGGCAAAGACAAGAGTAGTACTTTTAAGCAACATGGGAGGCAAGGGAGCAGAGGGGAGGGATTTAGTGAGCTGGTAAGACCGGGAGTCAAATACCAAAACAACTGCTGTACAGCCAACTCACCAAAGGAGAAAGGAAACGAGGACGCCAAAAGAAATGCTTTAAAGACACCCTCAAGATAAACATCATGAGATGTGGCATCAACACCACACACTGGAAGAGAGGACAGGGATAACTGATGAAGACTTATCAGGGAAGAAATGTCCACTTTTGAGGAAAATTGCCTTGTCCTGGTTGCAGAAAAATGCCAGAAAAGGAAAAACAGTCACTCAGCAACCATGGCCCAACCCTGACTTCCACCATAGGCACTGATTCCAGAGGTGCTCTGGGGCTCAAGCACCCACGACAAAGAAATAGTGAGTGTTCAGCACCCAAGAGTCAAAACTTGAGTGTGAAATGTGATGAGTTCTGTGCTGCTAATAACTTCTGGCCTTGGGGCGAGGAGTTTGTTTATAAACAAAGGCAGGGTGATTAAATAACAAACGGCTTGTCATTAAATTAAGGATCGTTAGATGGTCCTGAAAGCATTCCCAGTCACTCCAGTTAAAATATAGGAAACAAAGGGTAGGAATAAATGGTTCATTTTCAGAATGGAGAGAAGTAAATAGAGGTGTCACCAAAGGGGCTTGTATGGGTCTGGGAACAGTGCTCATCGTATTCATAAATGATCTGCAAAAAGGAATAAACAGTGAGGTGGAAAAGTTTGCAGATGATACAAAACTACTTAAGATAGTTAAGTCCAAAGCAGACTGGAAAGAGTTACAAGGGGATCTCGCAAAACTGGATGACTTGGCAACAAAATGGCAGATGAAATTCAAAGTAATGCACATGGCAAAATATAATCCCAACTGTTCATACAAAATGATGGTGCCTAAATTAGCTGTTACCGATTAAGAAAAAGATCTTGGAGTCATTTGCAGTACTCTGGAAGCACTATGTTTCCAGAGTACTGCAAATTCAATTGTTATCAATTACAAAATTACGTTATCATGAATTACAGTATATTAAGATAATTGCAATCACCTACAAGCTGTCTTCACTAATGTCCCAGTTAAAAATATGATGTCTCACTGTAGCTTTCTGGATGAAACTGTCAGCAATCTTATTTACATCTAGGTTCCTTGGGATTATTTTGATGCATGTTAAAGACTGCTAAATTATTCAGTTGCATCTGTCCAATTGATGACTGGAGATAATTTTTAAGTCTTCTGAAGCAGGTCAATGAGCATTCCACAGTTCAGGATGATACAGGCACGGTGAGAAGGATTCTTATGAATTTGCCTAATACAGTAGGAAACTGAATACAGGGAAATCTCACCCTCAGAGATGTTTCAATAAGTTTCTTTCACAGACTAGATTCCTTTCTAGTCTGGGCCCAGTCCTTTTTGGACCAACGTTGTGGTTTATGGTCTGGGTCCAGCAATCACTCACACCCCTGTAGTTACAGTACTTTGTCCCGGTTTCTTTCAGGCATCTCTTTGGGGTAATGGGGCCATCTCTTGAGCCAGCTGAAGACAAAATGGAGGGGCTTCTAGGGCCTTTTATATTCTTGCTTGTGGGCGGAAACCCCTTTGTTCTTCTGTGCAAAATCACAGCAACAAGATGGAATTTGTAGCCACCTGGAAAAGTCACATGTCCATGAATGATTCAGCTTTTTGCAGGCCAATGCCATTGTTTACATGTTAGTTTGACCTCCCCCAGGAAAGCCAGCTGTGGATTGGAATCTCCTGAAGTCCATAGTCAGTTAAGTGTTTCTTGATTGGGCACTTACTCAGAATAATTCTTTCTCAAGAAGGTGACCAAATGCTTCACTGATGCTACTTAGAATCAAACACATTGAGATACAAGTACATAGCCAAAATTCATAATTTAAAATACAAAAATGATACACACATACAGACAGCATAATCATAACTAGCAAATTACAACCTTTCTGTAGACACCCTACTTCACCTCCTTTATTCAAGATTTGATGCAATTATAGGACTTGGTTGCAACAATGATCTACATGGTCACAGTTCATGTCAATAATGTCACAGCCCATATTGTAATGGAGTACAAGTGACAGAAGGTATAACACTGTTATAATTTCCCCAAATTAAACTATTTGAGACACTGCTTTCATTTCAAATATTTGTTCTTGCTTAGTCTGACACTACTAGAAATAGCATCAAGAGTGTGAATGTAAACGAAAGGCAGCTGGAGAACAGAAAGAGTTCTACCGTAAGAGCTTGATCTGCAAAGAGATTTAGGTGCCTAACTGCCAGATTAGTGCCCACATCCAAAAGTTAGACCCTCAGAAACCCTGGTCAATTGCTGCCTAACCCTATAGGTCTCTAAATTCCCTAGTCACTTATATTTCTGCCTGTAAAGTCTCATAGATGCTTACATTTCTGCAATGGGATGCAGAAAGCCAACTAAATTCTGTCACCAATGAACGCTTAAGCCCTGGTGAGATCCTCAAACTAGGCAGTCCCTTGCTGATCTCACCTTGAGGGCCTAATCCAGGAGGCATGCTCAGAGGCTGCCTAAAACCAGGTTTATCAGATTGGGATTTACACAAAATACAGCTGCCAGTGAGCATGCTACTTCCTCTTTAGAACCCAGGATGTGGGCGATGTGAGTTAAAATCTCCATTTTGCATAACTTAGCACGGGGACTTGAACCTAGGTTTCCCAGTTCTCAAGCAAGTGCCCTAATTATTGGGCATTGAGGGGTGAGCCTTTTGTTGAAGCTGTTTTGCTTTGTTGGAAATATTTAACTGTTCTTTGGAGCAGGGACTGGAACGACTTTATAGTCATTCAGTCTCACTTTTTCTAGCTCAATGACTGCTTAAGTATTTTATGCAAAGTGGAACAACTTCAACAGGAAACACTGAGAGAGACCCTCACCCCGCCCCCGAATACTCTCCAGTGGCTGGAGCACTCATGTGTCATATGGGAGACTTGAATGCAAGTCCCTTCTACAAATCAGGCAGAGTGGGGACTTGAACCTTGAATCAGAGGTGAAGGTCCTGACCAGCAGGCTATAAGTGAGGCAACAGCATTTCACCTCCTCCTAACTTTTTTTGCAAGAAAGGACTGATTTGCCTTAGGTGCTTAGCTCCAGGAGTGGGTTCACAGCTGTGAATGCCAAGTGAGGATAGGTGCCTCCCTCTGGCCTAGACTTCCTGTCCCCTTGGCACTTCCAGCTGGCTAGATTAGGTGAATCCACACTTAGCACATTGGCTTTTGTGAATCCCTTCCTTATCCACCTATCTCTTCCCATGCATTATATACAGAGAGCCTGGACGCATAACTCATAGCTGAGGATTCCTCTGGTGGTAAGGGGCCTACAGCTAGGTATTGCAGTGCTGAACCTTAGGGCATGTCTACACTTACCTCAGGAGCAATCAATCCGGCAGGGGTCCATTATCGCATCTAGTGAAGATGTGATAAATCGACCACCGAGTGCTCTCCCGTCAACTCTGGTACTCCATTGGAGCAAGAGGCGCAGTTGGAGTTGATGGAGAAGTGTCAGCAGCCGACTTACTGCAGTGAAGACACCGCAGGAAGTAGATTTAGGTACGTCGATTTCAGCTACATTATTCACGTAGCTGAAGTTGCTTAACTTAGATCGTTCCATGCCCCTCCCCCATCCCCCTCCTGTGTAGCCTAGGCCTTTGTCTCCTTTGGTCATCTACCCCTACGATATTTGTGATGGTGGCAGCTATATGTAGTACCATTCCTTTGGCAAACCAACAGCAATGATTCTCATCGCTCTGTAAATCCTGAGGATTTTTTCCTCAGAAATCTATTAGAAATATTTATGTATCTGAAGAAGAAAAGACAGTTTTATTTTTATGATGTATAAAAACAATGAGGGGTCCTTGTGGCACCTTAGAGACTAACAGATTTATTTGGCATAAGCTTTCGTGGGCTATAACTCATTTCATCAGATGCCTGGAGTGGAAAGTACAGTTTGCAGGTATAAATATAGAGCACATGAAAAGATGGGAGTTGCCTTAGCAAGTGGGGGAATCAGTGCTAACAAGGCCAATTCTACTTGGGTGGATTAAAAAAGAAGTCATTGTTCATTTTCCCACCTGCTTTTCCAGCATGCCAAGTCTCTGTACTCACCAGTAATATTTGAGAATGAGGGATTTGTAAGCAGTTTGTCAGTCAGATTTGTTATGTCTTTGGTAGAATTGCTGCAGGATGTCTTTCCAGCTCCTGCTTTTGTTGTCTTTTTCTGTTACTGAGGAGCACCTGAAGCAACTTGGTATTCACCCATGCAATGTGCTTGCCAATTTTGCAACCCACCCAACAACTGCAGGAAGCTGAAACTTCCTCCCAATATGATCATGAGTATGAGTAGAGGTCATAATTTGAAAGGAGGCACTATTTCCTTGGGAGGAAGAGTGGTGTTTCAGCTATGTTTTTGTATTTTGTTTTCTAGCTAGCCCCTTCATTACTGTATGTTAAATATAGACTATTATCCTTTATACAAACTTAAGTAAATATAAAAGTAAAACACAAATGCACCCTCTTCTGAGCAGTCTTATTCAGACCAATTTTAGGTGGGTGTAACTGCACTGATATCACTATCAGGGGACTGCTGAGGATGGAGATTTGGCAGAGAAGACATCCTTGATATAATTCAGATGAGATCATCGATGAATCTTGGTATCCACACAGGCGGGCAGATAAAACAAATCACAAGCTACATAGATGCAAACCCACTGGAGAGAGAAACTGTGTGGATTGTACTGGGAACTTAGTTTCCCTTTGCCATTCTTCTGCTAAACCTGAGGTAAACATTATAGTGGCTGTGGTTGGGTGAAAACAACAAACCCTGTAATGGTGAGGGGACACAATCTTATTCTTGTTTTCTGTCCCTGCAGGCTATGTGTGTTGCCTTCTGCTAACTGCTACTTTCCTGATCCTTTTGTTCGTACAATTACTGCTTTCTTAGGGCTCAACCATTCCACTGGAGGAACACAGACCAAGTGTAGTGGTAGGGGGGAGAAAGGTCAAGAAAAAGTTGCTTAATAGTATTACTTGGTTAAGCTAATTAAATATATTTTGCACTATATTGTCAAAAAATGTGTGCAACAGTTACTATGTTGCTGAGGTGAGGTCTGCTCACCTTATTCTCATAGCTGATAGCTCCCCAAAGGGTCATGGATTTTCTCATTTGAGAAAAGATTCCAAGCCCTGGAAGTAGTTTTAGGAGGAGGTCAAGGGTATTTCTTCTGTCAAGGACCCAGACAGTATTTGAATGCTTCTGCACCAGCAGCAATGCAAGGAAACAAGCTTTCTTTGTGCTCTCTTTTCTCTGGAGGGGAAGTTACCTGCAGGTGAATTCTAGATTTAGGGATCACACATGTCAAAATCTAGCAGGATGCAGTGTCAGATCTGACCAGCATGTCATGGGGCCAAGAACTGTTCTTCAGCTATTCTTGTTACTGAGCCCTCATTTTAAAGCCTTTTGAAGAATAATACTGTGTTGTTACCAAGTGGCTTCCATTTGATTACCTCGGGGGACTGTGACATTAAAGTGCATGAAACAAAGTGTTCCTCCTACATTCATAAATTTCACTTCAGTCTTCCTGTGAGTTATGTATTATTATTACAAGTGCTGTTGTCCTCATTTTCCAGATGAGTAAGCTGCAGCATGGAAAGGCAGGGTAACTTGCCCACAATCACAAAAGAAGTACGTGGAAGAGCACTAAATAGAACTAAGTTGCCTGGGTCACAGTCTTGTGCTTTCCAAGACTAGCCTTCCACACATAACCCAATCTTATTCCCTGTATTGGGGGAGGAAGTGAAAGAAGTTCAGTGTCCTACGGAACAAGGTTTAGTACTGACTCATTGTATTTTCCTCACTCTTCTTAACAGAATTTTAACTTCTTGCATGAGTCTAATTTAAACTATTGAATATGGAGATTCTGGTAGCCATATTATAGCTAAGGGTGCAACTAGTGCTCCATTATAGGATCCACAATCAGCCTCTATTGACTCTTCAAAAACAACCAACCACCTTTTCCATTTCAAAACTCTTAGGGTGCAGCAGAGTTTCTTCTGCAAATCTGAGAGGATGGCTTTCCAGCCATGGAAATTTTACAAATGAGTCCTTTAAGAATGCTTTTAGAAGGGAATAATACATTGTCACATTATTGAAATTATCTGGGACTATATAGATCATTGGTGCAACAAAGGTCCTGTAGGGGCACCAAATCTTAGGTAAAGGGGGTCATATAAGTGTCTACGACCAGGTTATGGTCTGCTGATTATGATTATGCTATCTGTTTGTGTGTATCTTGTTTGTAACTAAAGTTATGAAGATTGGCTGTATAGTGTCTGTATTTCAAACTTATGCTTGCTTTTGGGTGAAATCTCAAACAAAGTTACTGTTGGCCTGGCCTTCCTGATGGCCCATCATGTTCCAATTAAGCTAACAATGAACTTTGTAGATGCCTGTCCACACCCGAGCTTCCCCAGGAATGTGGCCTGGCTGCTCAGGTGCTGAATCTTGAAGAGTCATGTAACTGGACCACATGGCTGTGAAACTCCATTTTACAACTAGACTCTGATTAGCAGGAAGGAGGCGGTTTCCACCCACAAGAGGAAGTCTATATAAACCTGGGAGAAAGATCTCCATTTTGTCTTTAATCTCCAGTCTCCAGCCTGACTCCTACTTCTGGATGGGACTTTGCTACAAAGGGGCGGTCTGGCCAAAGGATTGATGACCCATTCCTCCTGGGAATGTATTCCAGAGACTCTGATTTGAACCTGCAGTTATTCTACAACTGATGCAAGCCATTACTGCATGTATTTGATTTCCTTTAACCATTTTTAACCCTCACCTAGATCTTTTTCCTTGTATAATAAACCTTTAGATTTTAGATTCTAAAGGATTGGCAACAGCGTGATTTGTGGGTAAGATCCGATTTGTATATTGACCTGGGTCTGGGGCCTGATTCTTTGGAATTGGGAAGAACTGTTTTCTTTTATTGGGGTATTGGTTTTTATAACCATTTGTCCCCAGGACAGGTGGCTGCTGGTGGTGATACTGGGAAACTGGAGTGTCTAAGGGAATTGCTTGTGTGACTTGTGGCTAGCCAGTGGGGCGAAACCAAAGTCTTTTCTGTCTGGCTGGTTTGGTAACCCTTTGGGGTGGGGAAACCCCAGCTTTGGGCTGTAATTGCCCCTTGTGAAGCAATTTGTCCTGATCTGACACTCTCAGTGGGTCACACCAGGTACAGCACTGTCACACCCATATATTGAATATATATAAAACATTATTGTTAAAGAATGATCAAGTCACTGAAACACCACATTTTGCCAGATAAAATTTGGCAACTGTTTACTCACACATACAACACAGAGAGTGTATGTGTGTGTGTGTGTGTGTGTGTGTGTGGGAGAGAGAGAGAGAGAGAGAGAGACAGAGAGAGACAGAGAGAGACTGTAAATGGAGGAGTTTCAAGATTATGGAGAAATATGAGTTCTCTTAACACTAGTAGGATGCTGGATTGCAGGAGGCTTAAGTTTCCAGTCGGCTCGCAGAGGGTAGGAGGTAAGATGTTAGTATTTCTGGCCCAGAGCAGGTGAGCAAACTAGATGGCCCGCGGGTCATATGTGGTGGTGCTTTATAGTCCATGCTGTACCTGTAATATGTAGCAGGATGTGTAAAAAATCTCTTTTCTATAGAATGAGGCCAGGCAGGTATATGAAAACAAAGTTAAAGTTATTTCTTTGCATTGGAAATGGAATATATTACACTTGTTCATTTATTTAAGAGATTATACAACTCATGAGTGTATTTGAATATTTAATTGATATGTCTATACTTTTAAATACTTCATTTTAAAAATTGCATTATACTAGTTACAGGCAATAATAATACTACTAGTCTGAATTTATTCTAACATCTTTCATCTAATGGTATCATAACACTTTATATACATTAATGAATTAAGTCTCCCAACACTTCTGTAGCGTAGGTAGTACTATTCCTATTTTAAAGCGGGGAAAACTGTGAAAGAGAGAGGTCAAGTGTTTTTACCCAAGATCACAGAGGAAGACTAAGGCAAAATGTGAAACAGAACACTTAGCAACAGACAATTAATTGAAGAGCCAATTACAATTGGATTAGAATTTAGAGTTGTATTCTCAAAATAACGTGCACAACAAAAAAAAAGATGATGCAATTTATAATTTCCCTGCTACACTAAATTTAACAATAGTGGGTGGAAATCTGATATTATGCTGATGAGTGTTATAAGAATCTATATAGATTAGACTAGGGTTCCCTCTGTGTTACCAGCCTGAAGTCAGTATTAAACACAATGCAGTAATTCAGCATTGTCCAACAGAAATTCGATGCTAGCCACACTTGTGGTTCTGAATTTTTCTTATTTGCCACATTATAAAAAAGGATTAAAAACATTCTACAAACATACTACACACTACTACCATAACCCTGAAATCTGGTACATAATTCATACTGATTGTGCATCTTAACTCAGTCTCCAGATTTTATTTGGATTTTATAAAACTTGCTGCAGAAAAAGTGGATTCACAGACCCACGCATTGCTCATGCATTAGCACAATTCAACAGCCTAATTGCTACATGTGGCTCGTGGTGAATGTATTGGACACTGCTACACAAACTGCTAAAAAGATTAGACAAATCTCCAAGTGAAAACAAGAAATACACAGAGGGGAAATAATGTGGGGGAAATGAGACAATATGAACAAGGAATGGAGAATATGTTGATTCATTAAGGAAACATATGGGATATTTTTGAACTGGTGATGCAGAAGTTAAATCCATCAGTAGAATTCTCTCTACTGACCTTGGCAGCATTTCAGTGGTCATAGATTTCTACTTAATAAGGGACTGTTTTTGAGAAATTTCTCTAATGCTTTATGTTCCAACAGGATTTCCTTCAGCATCAGGCAGCCAACAAAAATATTATAGAATTGCATGTGTTAATACTGAGGACCTTTTAAAAGTATCACATACACTCAAGTCTTTACATCAAGCTGAAGATCAGCATCTTTGATCTAATACTGTACATTTTCTTTTTTGTAACGTGCTGCTAACCATCATGTATCTCATTAAAGAAATCCCTCTTCATTTGTGAAGTCTCCATTTTAACCGCACTGTTAAATACTTTATCAAAATTGTAAATAATTTTACTGCCAGTTTTCTATTATATTCTTAGCTAAGTAGAATTTTGGAAAGTGGAATTATGTTCACAGTATTAGTACATTCAATTGGTTTAAGTTCTTTAAAAGTGCAAGTTCCTCCTACTCTGTTTTTACAAGACAGACAGCAATACTGTACTAGAGGCTTGTGCACCCCATGTGTAAGCAGATGAAAACTGTATGTTGCTATTTCAGTAGAGTGTAGGAAAATAGGCTGAAGCCCTGAAGTAACAGTTTCTATGGCTGCCTTCACACAAGATTCTTTAGAAGAGCCAGTTACTGCTTTGCTTGGTTCTTTACATGACTGTGCTTATGTCAGGAAATTAAAACACATTGATATCTTGATTTTAGATGTTTCCTCTTGGTCATTACAATTACCCTGTCTTTATTATCCTGTTCAATGCTGATCACTAGGGAAATCAAATGAGCTCTGGCTTGCTTTTTATGATTTTCATATGGCATCTTAACTTTTCTTTTCAGTTTTTTATCAAGGACAAACACAGGTAATGTAGACACGAAGCAAGTTTACAGCTCCAACCCTAAGACAGATGGAGTTTAATGCAAACATTCACAAAGTCACCAATCTCTTGTAAATGGTACTTCACAAAGTTTGCTTGAACATTTCCCCTGCACATGACCATTCCAGACTCTGAGCAGGATACTAACCCAAGAGTCTACACCAGAGAGGTCAGATTCCTCCTGAGTTTCTGATAGTCACCAAATAGAATATTGATCGTGGTGATTTCCATCTCCTGAATATTTGCTGTGAGTACATCTAGCATAACACTATCGGAACTCTTTTATCTGTTGCTCTATTTTCATCAGAGTAGATTGTCAGCAGAGGGCAATCTTGTTACTAGGTAGGTGGCTTGGTTATAAAATTTAAACCGCTGTACTTTCTGTTCAAGAGCATTGTTCTCCTGATGGCAAACATAATAACAACACCTCAGGGACTCATAATTTTCCTATTTACTCAGTTTAGCTAATTATTTATTTCTGGAAGCTTCTAGAAACCCTTCAGGAACAGGAGTGTTAGGTAGCTGCCTACTTAACCCACCACTATCCAAGCCTGCTGCGTAAGCCACCATGGCATCTGTTTGTTTTCCCAATGTTCCAATTACCTGAATCAGTCTGTGCTGCAGACAATCACTTCTGTTCTTTTCACCATCACCACACTGTAACCTTTCCCAACATTTGCCATGACAAAGATCGCAGCTGGTTCATTCTTCCAACCCGCTGCCAGCCTACTGAATTAGGGATTTGTTACAAACAATCAAAGGATTGTTTGGACGTGGCAATTAGTGATAAAGTTCAGGGAATAGAATAATTCTAAACACTTGTCAGTTGTAGGGACCTTGTTTTGGCAAACTACACACAACAACAATGGTGTATGCCACATCGGTTGGCTTATTGATCTGAGCCTCAACTACCTTCCTGGGCTTCTTAGAAACAAAGTCTAAACCCTAGCAGGTTCAACTCCTTACCTCATCAGTGCTAGGAAAAATGTATTTAGTTTGTTTGCTTGTGATCTTGCATGAATCAGACTATAGAATGAACTTTGGCTGACAACCTTACTTGAGAAGAGACTGCTTTATTGTAGTAGAATAATCACAATCCTCATAGTTTCTCTATTCCAGTTATTTAAGAGTTTGCTGATTGGATGCAGGTGCAATTCATCTTTTGTCCTCTAGTTAGTGTTCTATACAAAGGCCTGGTCTACACTACGTGGTAAAGTCGAATATATCCTAGTTAAATTGATCCTTCCACTTTGCCGTCCTAACTACGATGCTGTTTAGGTCGACCTAAAAGTGTCTTTAAATCGATTTCCAAACTCCTGCCCAACAAGGGGAGTAGTGCTGAAATCAACGTTTCCGGGTCGAACTAGTGTTAGTGAGGACGCAATTCGATGTTACCGGCCTCCGGGAGCTATCCCAGAATGCTCCAGTGTGACCGCTCCGGACAGCACTCTGAACATGAATGCACTGGGCAGTTAGACAGAAAGAGCCCCGGGAACTTTTGAATCTCACTTCCTCTTTGACCAGCGTGGTAAGATCTCCTGCACAGCTCACCATGCAGAGCCCACCAGCAGAGGATTTCCCAGAATCAAAAAAGGGCCCCAGCATGGACTGCAAGGGAGGTGCTGGATTTGGTCACTGTGTGGGGAGACGAATGCGTGCTGGCAGAACTGTGATCCAAAAAAAGAAATGCCGTTATGTATGCCAAAGTCTCCAAGGGCCTGATGGAGAAAGACCACAACAGGGATGCTTAACAGTGCCGTGTTAAAATTAAGGCGTTGAGGCAAGGCTATCAGAAGACCAAAGAAGCCAACGGATGCTCCAGGTCACAGCCCAAGATGTGCCACTTCTACACCGAGCTGCATGCCATTCTAGGGGGGTGCGCCGCAACTACCCGACCCACGTCTGTGGACTCCACCGATGGGGTGATTGTCAGCACGGCAGATGAAATGCTGGATGAGGAAGATGAGGTGGAGGAGGACTATGACAGCGAGGAATCTATGGAACAGGCAAGCAGAGACACCTATCTCCCTGAAAGCCAGGAGCTGTTCATCACTCTGGAGGCGGTAACCTCCCAAACCTCCCAGGATGGTATTCCGGACAGGGAAGGTGTGCAAGGCAGCCCTGGTGAGTGTCTCTTGGTCAATGGAGTGCCCGCTTGATAAGCTATTTTTTTAATGATTACTGTGCCCTGAGGATTTGGGGTGCAAGAGTGTCTGCAGGAGAGTCTCTATCTTTAAAGAAATCCTCCCAGCAGGTCCCCGAGGTTTTTTTTGTGGGGTGAGGTTGAATCTGGATGGCCACCAGCATCTGGGATTGTTTGCCCGTGTGTTCTCTGATCGTGGTGGGGGAGTGGAGCACAGACACCGTGCTGTAACCGTGTGGCTAGCAGGGATCTTCCCTGATACCAGCCAGGCGCTGGGGGGAGTGGGGTGCAAAACTCATCACAGAAAACTTCTTTATTTTATGTTTTTTTAAATATCACTCCCATTTTTTCACCTGACAGCTGAAACTGTTTCCAGCCTCCCGCTCTCATCCACATCCCACAGACTCGGACAGATAAGGTGGCGAAAAAATGCACATGGGATGAGATGTTCACGGAGCTCATGCACAGAGAGAGCGGAGCTTAGGGCTTGGAGACAGTCAATGCTGGACTGCCGGAAAGTGGTAACTGAGTGTGCGGAAAGAAGGGACGGGTGGGAGCAGAGAAGAGATGAAAGGGAACAACGGAGGGACGAGAGAGAGGAGAAAAGGCAGGAAGCACTGCTCCATCTTCTGGCAGAGCAAACTGACATGCTCCGGCGTCTGATGGAGCTGCAGGAAAGGCAGCTGGAGCAAAGACTGCTACTGCAGCCCCTCTTGAACTGCACCCACTCCTCCTCAAGTTCCCAAACCTCATCACCAGCACTCCGAAGAACATTGGGGGACAGGGTCCAGGCACCTTTCCACTCCACCCCAGAGGACCGCCCAATCACCAGAAAGGTGGCACTCCCAAAATTGTGACTTGTTCTGTGTTCCTGTCCTCCCCTCACCCGCCACTCCATCCGGTGCCTACCTCCCCACTGACCCCTTCCAGTGCTACATTTGCAGCAATCCCCACATTTCTGAGATCCCTTAATAAAGAATGCATGGTTTTAAAACAACAATGACCTTTATTATTGCTCAGCAATTGATGAGGGAACGTGGGAGGGACGGCGGGTGCCTGAAAGTTCAGTGCAGGGGAGTAGGAGAAAGGAAAAGGACATGTAGAAATAAAAAAAAACTTTAAACCACTAGCCTGAGCAAGGGGGTGGGTTTTTGGGATGCATAAACAAACTGCACAAGTGGGAACAAAGTGAAGTCTCACACTGTAGCCTGCCCTGCCATGAAACTAGTTTTCAAGGCTTCTTAGATGTGCACAGCATTGGAGGGGGGTGGGTGGGGCCTTCTAACAGCCCTGGTGTCTGGCTGCACATAATCAGCAGCCAGGCAGTCTGCCTCAACCTCCCACCCCACCATAAACGTCTCTCCCTTGCTCTCACAGAGATTGTGGAGCACGCAGCAAGCTGCAATAACAATGGGAATATTTCTGGCGCTGAGATCTGAACAGGTCAGTAAGCTGTGCCAGCGTCCCTTGAAACACCCAAACGCAAACTCTACCACCATTCTACATTTGCTCAGTCTGTAGCTGAACAGCTCCTTGCTACTATCCTGGGCACCTGTCTATGGCTTCATGAGGCAGGGAATTAATGGGTAGGCCGGGTGCCCAAGGATAACAAGTGGCATTTCAACATCCCCAAAAGTAATTTTTTGGTCTGGGAAGAAAGTCCCTCCCTGCAGCTGTTTGAAAAGGCTAGAGTTCTTAAAGACACGAGTGTCATGAACTCTGCCCAGCCAACCCATGTTGATGGTGGTGAAACATCCCCTGTGATCAACCAGCGCTTGCAAAACCATGGAAAAGTACCCCTTGAGGTTTATGTACTCCCAGTGCTGGTGGTCCAGTGCCAGGATAGGGATATGCATTCCGTCTATAGCCCCACCACAGTTAGGGAACCCCATTGCTGCAAAGCCATCCACTATGGCCTGCACATTTCCCAGAGTCACTACCCTTGACAGCATCAGTTCAATGATTGCGTTGGCCACTTGCATCACTGCAGCCCCCACTATAGATTTATCCGCTCCGAACTGATTGCCGAGTGACCGGTAGCTGTCTGGCATGGCAAGCTTCCAGAGCCTTATCGCCACTTGCTTTTGAACTGTGAGGGCTGTTCACATCTTGGTATTCTGGAGGTTCAGGACAGGGGAAAGCAAGTCACACAGTTCCATAAAGGTGCCCTTATGCATGTGAAAGTTTCTGAGCCAGTGGGAATCATCCCAGACCTGCAGCACTATGAAGTCTCATTAGTCCATGCTAGTTTCCGGGGCCCAGAATCGCCGTTCCATTGCATGTGCTTGTCCCATTGCCACCAGGATCCCTAAGCTGCCAGTGGCACTGCATTTGGGGATGCCTGTGTCCATCTCCTCCTCACTCTCATGAGCGCCCTGCCTTCATGTTCTCACATGGGTTTTCCCTTTTTGCATACATTGCACGATAATTTGCAATGCCCGTAACTGCTGTGATAAGCTGAATGGGCTCCATGCCTGCACTACTATGGCATCTGCACGGGCAGTCCAAGGAAAAGGGCAGAGCTGGCAGCGGAAGCATTCGAATAAAGAAGAAAGTAGAAAGACGAGAGAAGAGATGAGAAGAGAAGAGATGCCACCAAACTTCACATACATTTCAGGAATGCCTGGAGCACGGAAGAATAGCAGGCAACTTGACGTACTTTTCATGAGTGCCTGGAGCAAGGAAGGATAGTAAGGGATTTGACGTACTTTCAGGATTGCCTGGAGTACAATAGGAAAGCAGGCAACTTGACATAGTTTCAGGGTTGCCTGGAGTACAATAGGATAGCAAGGAACTTGACGTAGTTTCAGGATTGCCTAGAGTACAGTAAAATAGCAGGCGACTTGAGAGCAGAGTTCTAGCAGGAGCGGTGGCTGACTGATCACTGCTCTATCTGCCGAAAGCAGTATGGCATCTATAGGCCCGAAAGGTGTGAAATGGCTGTCTGCTGCACCTTGCATGGAGGGAAGGGTGAGTTACAGGAAGCGCAAATGAAAAACCCGTGAAACAGTTTTTGCCCCCATCATGCAATGCTGGTTTTATCCAGAATTCCCAGGGGCCGCGGGAATTGTGGGATACCTACCCAGAGTGCACTGCTCTGAGAGTCGATGCTAGCCGCAGAACTATGATAATGATCCGCCGAATTAGCCCGCTTACTGGGGACACACACAATCTAATGTATACCATCAGCTTTCTTAATTCGAACTCTAGAAAGTCGACGTTAGCTCATAGTGAAGACAAGGCCTAAATATCAATCACCTGCTCAAGAATAGCTTTCCATATCACAGATTATTTCATTTAGCATTAAGGCAAAATTATTATGAAAAAGACCATTTGGCCAGCTTGTAATCTGGAAGTCTGCATGCCTGAGATGGGCTGGTCTGAAAATACCTGATCAACCATTGTTTCCAGCTTCAAAACACTGTACTTTGTGGATTGGGCAATAGGGAAAAAAATAAGTCTCCAAGTAGCATGCATGCTTTGGGTTGCATCAAGTTTTGTTTCAACATGTGCTGATATATTGCCCCAGGACAAGGGAGGAAATGCTTGCAGGAACATGAGAGGGAGAGAATTTAAAAAGGGAAGGGACAAAAATAATCCTTCTTCAATGTACAACAGACTCTTTCTGATGCATCCTCCTTCAGCCCAATCAAAGTCAAGCATCTTGAACATGACATGTTCTGTGCATGAATCTGCTAGAGCCCCCAGATAGTAGAATTTCTTTCTTTCTTTCTTTCTTTCTTTCTTTCTTTCTTTCTTTCTTTCTTGTTCTATGCAGCTGCTGTGAGATCCTAGCGGGGGAAGGAATCCCTCCCAATTATAGTGGAGAAATAGAGGCTTGCCCTAGCATGAATAAATCCTTCTCTACAGCAGGCTGTACACTCAAATTCAGAGCAAGGATTCTCTGGCCTGACACTGAGTTAATATTCCCAAACAAAAACCTTTGTTAAATTTCAGATAAGATTGCTAAATTATTCCCCTTTTTAATAAAACAGTAATAAAAGAATATGGTGGCCCAAAAACTTAGAGTAGATTGCACCATCTGAGACTGATCCAAATGCCATTGAAACCAGTAGAGATCTTTCAACTGACTTCAATGGTCTTTAATTTGGTCTTTTAGTCATAGTCCACAGTAAGGAGCTGTCTCACTCCAGGGAGAATTCTGGATGTTTTACATGCCAGGTAATAAAGTGAGTGGACTCCCTGTTTGAAAAGCTAATCTGGACCTTTATTCATAGGTGCTGGAATATAGTGTGTGTGCGGGGTGTGTATATGGGTGTGTGTGGCTTGAAGAGGTTTCCATTATATATTTACATTTTTGTCAGGGTCCTGATTTCATAGTTAAGGTCCAGACTCCAGAGAAAATAATAAAAAAATAAAAATAATGCTAATAATAAATAAATTAAAATATTTTGGGGTTGATTCAAAAATATCTGGCAGGACAGATTTGGCCCATGATCTGCTTATTGACTACTCCTGATTTACAGTTTGGTTCAATGGCTCTCAGCACTCTCTCTATACAAAGTATTCCAGCAACCCGTCTTTATTAAAGCTACTGTTTACAAAGGTGCTGCAATTTCAGCTAGTATTTGCAGCATGTGCACACTGACTAATTAATTGGTTTCTTTTCAAACTCTTTCCTGCTGCAGCCCATGTTCCAACTTCAAATTCCATGCAGGTTGCTACAGTGGGAAGCATCCTGCACGCCTACTACTATATCTTTTTGTAGGGCACTACATATTCCCCCATTTAGATGGTCAATTCAGCTTGCTAGTGGGATGGGGTTAGTCATGGGCCCAGCTCCATGGCCCAGCTCCTTGGCAGAGCAGTGTTTTACCTAGGAGTATGGCGAATAAGCAAACCCCACAGTCCTCTGTTCCCAGAAAATGGAATTCTGCATTGGATCTTGAATGAGACATAAAGCAGAGGCTGTAGGTTGAGAGGCAGTTCACTAGGGATAATCTAGCCTTAACTGGAGAAAAGTTTGGACATTTACTATCAAGGTTACCCATATATGTCAATCACCAATAACTTAGAGTTACTTTTAAAATTTACTATTTGAAACTAAAGCCTTTCAAATGAAACCTTTGTTCACCCTCTTGGTGTGGTACACCTTATGTTCATGGCATACACATAGGTTAGATAAAAACACATTTTTGAAACTTGCACTGTTACTCTATTTTATTTCTTAAAATCTAGAGCCTTATTAACACAAGAACCAAAACCAGAGAGAGACAAAACAGGCTGCTCCCTAAACACAGAGGCACAACTCACCCCATCTTAATGTAAGCTGCCTGTCTGTTGCTATCTGACTGCTCGTAGGCCCAGATTGCACACAGAGCCCCCTATCATGCATGGAGGACCAGGAAAACCCACTGGGCATTTAAAGTGAGAGTTAACAATTTCAAAACCATTTTTAGTACCTTACAATGCAGCTGATAGATCTTGTGCTCACGAGGATGTTCTACTTTCTGATGGAGTGTAAGCACACAAAAAGAAAATGAGAGGCTCACAAAGTAAGCACCGTGCCTGGGACTGGACTGGACCCTAAATCAGTAAATGGTGTATATATTTTAAATACAATACAGTTGTCATTGGTATGAGCTGGATGATGCAACAAGTCTTACCCACTCTTTGCAGAAATTGCCCATTGTAGGCACTGCTCTATCTTAGTGTCCCCTAAAGTACAAGATACCCCAAAGAGGAGGAGCCTGGGGGAATATACAGTCCCTCCAAAGGGGTGTACAGGTGGGTGTATTTCCCCATGCAACAGGGAACTCCAGGAGGAGATTTCTGCTGGTGCTTTTGCAGACACCCCCTCCAATGCAAGCCTGTGTCAATAGGATATGATTGAGATGCAGGGGTTAGATCCTTGGTGTCTCATTGCTCTCCTTTGTGGGACTTCCCAGGGTGGGCTGAGGGCATCTCAGGGGTGGGTACTGGGCAGATAGGGCAAAAGATTATAAATACACTCTAGCAATCCTGCCTGGTGGGTTGGCTCCTGTAAGGCTGAGCCAGTGAAGGTTAAACAATCAGCTAACTAGGGGACCTGTACGCAACCCTTAAGATATATCAAAAGATATATCAAAAGGATATTGCAATGGTAAGCAGGGCCATTCCTTGCAGAGAGCAATCAAAGCCATGTTAAGTAGACTGCAAAAAGAATAGGAGCACTTGGGGCACCTTAGAGACTAACACATTTATTTCAGCATAAGCTTTCGTGGGCTCCAGCCCACTTCATCAGATGCATAGACCACTTCGGAGCCGAATAGATGCCAGAATGTTCCTAGCTGGGAGTAATGCTCTCAGACAATATCCCAAGCAATTTATCCTCTGGCCTGTCTTCACTTGTTCATCCCCATTTGGGAATGCTGCTAAGAACCATATCTGAAATTAGAGGTAACAGGCAAGAAGTAGTCAAGGGGGAAAACTCCAAAAGTTCATATTTAGGGATCTGCAATGGTCACATAAACTTCCAAAATGTCAGTTGCTTATTTGGAGCTTGTCCAAAATATCTGAACTTCATGGAGCTTCAAAGCACAACTGAAAATCTAATAATAGGCTCACATGTGAGGTTTGTGGTGCTTTTAGTTCCATCTTGAACCTGGGAATTCAAAAGCATATAAAGTGAATGGAAATATATACACACCACCATACCTTTTAGAACCTCAGTGCAAAGTTTGCTAGTGCTCAGTTCAAGAAATAAGTAAAGAGTTTGCTGAAGTGACTCACCCATTTTTAGAAATGGGTAGGAATGTCTGAGGGAAAAAATGGTCCTTTTTCACCTACACGGTTGATCATGTGGGAAGAAAATTATCCTAGCTGGGGTCCTTTTCCAGAGCCTCTCAATGCTGATTATTAGAGTGCAGGCAAGTGTAAGAGGGATAGAAATTTACACTTTGTGCAATGACAGTTTGACATATATATGTCCCCAAAACTGGGAGCTGGGAGGAGGGAAACATGCGTCAGCTTTTTGTGTTTCAGTGGCCATCTCTGATCAAAGTCATCTCAGTGCTTTTCCAGTAGAGTTGTACATCTGGTTTGCATCTGATTGTCATAGGTACTAACAGCCTCCTGCAAAGTCATGGGCACCTTCCACTTCCAGTCTTCTCTCACTCTCATTGGTATCAAACCGGAGTTACTTACTGGAGTCACACTGTTAAAAGCTAGTGTCAGGGAGATCAGCATTGAACCCTATGTTTCTATTGCAGCATAATAACAAGTTGCATGTGCCCTCTATAATGTCACTAAATGAACATCTTTAAGCCTTATTATTTGGGCATGTTTTTGAGAAGCCTACCATATCAAATTCATTTTCTAGACTGAATATGGTGAATAAAGCAACCTTGCTGTTTATTTTCTATGTTTTAGGTCAGATGATAATAGCCTTCTCGGTGTCCATGGTGATTGGATTGGTGATTGGAGGGATAATCTGGGCTCTGTTTACTTGCCTGTCCCGTCGCAGAGCCAGCGCACACATTTCACAGTGGAGCTCATCAGTCTCTAGCCGCCGTTCCAGACCACCTTCTCAGGGCCAGGCCGCCAACAGGACTGGATTCTACCGTAACAACAGCTGCGAACGTCGTAGCAATCTCAGCCTGGCCAGCCTCACCTTCCAGCGGCAAGCCTCCCTGGAGCAAGCCAACTCCTTCCCAAGAAAGTCAAGCTTCCGAGCCTCCACTTTCCACCCCTTTTTGCAATGCCCTCCGCTCCCTGTGGAAACTAACAGTCAGCTCATTACTCTGTCTCCCACCAGCACCACCACTACCCTAGTGGGGAACACCACCAACAACTTAACTCGTCCTGAATTCCACTGGTCCAACAACAGCCTCCGCATCTGTCATTCAACACAAACACCTCCTCCTGCCTATGAGACCATCATTAAAGCTTTTCCAGACTCTTGAACTGGAGTCTTTATTTCTTTAAAAGGAGGATTCTCCATAGTCTGAAGCGCAGATTTTCAATTTGCTCTGAAGGCCTCTGGGAAGCTCCCTGCTGCTGTGGCATACTGCAGGCAAACAGAAGGGACATATGCAGATGACACTGATTTGCTTGAGCAAGGTGTGGCATCCTGAAGCCACAAAGATCTTGCCCCCCTCCCCCACCAACTTAACTGGTCTGCAGTATAATTCTGTATTTATACCTTTAATATGTAATCATTGTAAGGCTTTTAGTTTAAAAGAAAGAAACTTCTGCAGTCTACAAAACTGGCAACTTAAAGGAAGAAACGAGCCACATTAGGAACCATTTGCTGATAATTGCTTATTAATTTCCTGCAAAGTTCACTCATTCATTGTGTATGTTAGAAATCCTGGTTTTATAGATTTGTCTGCAAGTCTTAAGTTTTCACTAGATTCTTTCCTTCATCTTTTACATCCTGGGTTGATTTTGTGCCTCCTGAACCCCAGGGTTTCCTATAGCTCAGGAATACATAGTCAGAAATAGAGTTTAAAGTGGTTTTAGTGTCCCAGTCTTGTGGCAGGTACTAGGGCCCCTGTTTTCATATTTGTAGGCGGTTCCAAATGACCACAGGTCAGCCCTGTTTACAACAAATTCCCCCAAATAAAGCAAAAAGATGGAGTATCCCAAAAATTGTGCAATGGGAGAAATTTCTAACGAACAAAGAATAAGTCTATAAAAGTACTTCATCCTGCAACCTAACAGGGATCACAGTGTATTACCCTAGAAGGTTACAAGGATACTAGTTTTGATCCCTAAGATAAACATATGAATGGCAACTATTTTTTATTTGAACTTCCTGTTTTTCTATGGGAATACTCATTTCCTTTCTTTACATTGTTTCTCAGTTTGTACCAATGTTTCATCCTTCCTGGTGTGTAATACAGTGAAATCCTGCATTTTGCAAAAAAGATAATTTCTTAGATGTCTAGGGTGAAATCCTGGCCCAACCAAATTCAGCATCAAAACTCCCATTGACTCCAGGATTTCAACCCTTCAGTCTATAATTATGAAACTGCTTTTGAGTATGAAGATGCTTAGGACAGATTAATGCCCAGTTTTGACTGTCAGACCTGTAGAGCTATTATAACATGCTGGCCCACTGGCTTAACAGTGACTGATTGCACTCACATGTGAGAAGTCCAGGCTTGGGAGAGCTGGAGAAGCACAGGGCACGTGGAGCCTGATCCAACTCCCATTGACTGCAATGGGAGCTGGATCATTTCCATGGTGGACAGTCTCAGACCTGAACACAGAGAAGGGCATTTCACCTTAGAGAGTACCACCTGCTGTGCAGGGCTGGATGAACTCTCCTGTGGGCCGGGCCTATTCGATTGTGTGGGCCCCCCCGTATACCTTGGAGGGAGTTTGATGCAGGGTGTTGGGGTGTAGGAGGCGGTGTGGGTTTGGGAGGGAGTTTGAGTACGGGAGGGGATTCTAACCTGGGGTAGGAGGTTGGGGTGGAGGGTGGGGTGTGTGAGGTGCAGGCTCCAGCTGGGAGGCACTTACCACAGGTGGCTCCCAGCCGGAGGTATAGTAGGGCTCAGGCTGCCTGCCTACCTAGCATAGCCGCATGCCGCTCCCAGAAGTGGCTGGCTGCTAGCACATCTCTGCACACCCCTTGGAGGGGAGAGCGGGCAGCACGGTCTTCATATGCTGCCTGTGCCCACAAGTGCTGTCCCCGCAAGCACCGTCCCCATAGCTCCCATTGTCCAGGAACCAACCAATGGGATCTGTGGGGAGGTGCTGGGGACGGGGCAGAACACAGAGATGCCTCCTCATCCCCCTTGCCAGGGGCCGCAGAGACTTGCCAGCAACTGGCCGCTTCCGGAAGTGGCGTGGGGCTATGGCAGACAGGCAGTCTGCCTGAGAGCCCCTTTTAGTGGTCCAGAGATTGCTGCCCATGATTTATTTTTGAGGGGCCCCACTTGAGCTGGGGCCTTGGGCTGCAGCTCCTAGAGCCCCTGCCTTAATCCAGCCCTACTGCTGTGCAACGCTACCATTCCTGGCTTATTAAGAACTCTTTGGCTCTTATGGAGGGTTAGGGGAAGAGGTATTAGTGACAGTGGAACTGATCCTTAGAGGGCCTGATCCTGTGCATCTAGTGAGAACCTGTAACCACAGTTGTAGTTAATGAGAACAGGTCTCAGGAACAGATAAAGTGGATAACACCTTAAACTTCCTCCATGGTCAGCGGCAGCTGAGGGTGTGCATTGCATTGCAGTGCTCAGCACCTCTCATGAATGGGCCCTGAGTAACCGTAATTGCTCTTATGACTGCAGTCTCTAAGTCTGCTATTTTCTCTTTGCAACCGTTACTGCTAATGCTAAACAACATGTCCAGCTTTCTAACTGTAAAGGCAAACTAATTTGAATGTATCAGACTGACTGGCTTCTGTTCTTTTTATGTGCAATTTTTTTCATTTTAAGAAGTTAAACCTGATTGCTAGAGCTGCACATTGTCCATACAGATTGCATACAGTGTTTTATTGCAGAAAGTATGGTTTATAGTTAACTAAGAACACTACTATGTCTGAAAATGCTATCTGACTCCAGTGACGGCAGGATATGGCCCTAAAATAGTGACTAGAGAAGTGTTATTTACCCTTTCCCATAATACAGCAATCAGCGCTCACCCAATGAAATTAATAGGCAACAGGTTTAATACAAACAGGAGGAAGTATTTTTTTCACAAAATGTTCAGTTAGCGTGTGGAACTCATTGTTATGGATGTTGTGAAGCCAAAAGTATTACTGGCTTCAGAAAAGAATTATGTAAGTTCGTGGTCAATTGGTCCATCAATGGCGATGAGCCAAGACGATCAGGGATGCAACACCATGCTTTGGGCCACCCTAAACCTTTGACTGCCAGAAACTAGGAGTGGAAAACAGGGGTGCGTTATTCTCAAGTCCTCTGTTCTGTCCACTCTCCCGAAATCTCTGATGCTGGCTACTATTGGAGCCAAGATACTGGCTAGATGGACCATTGATCTGATCCAGTATGGCTGCGCTTATGTTCCTATGTAAAATGATACTCTTTTATGGGAGGAGGCTTCTATTATTGTATTCAATCTTTTATTATTTTTATTTAGATTTCCAGTAGCCTTCACTGTACTCTAAAGGCTTACACAGTGTCTAAGCTCTCTCTCACAGATAATGTCATCTGTTGTAAGGTGCCATGAAAAATTGCACCTAATCCTGCCCCCCTTGCTCATTGACTTTAGTGGTCTACTTGAATGAGAACAGCAAGGAGGATTTGGTCCACAGTGTGTAAGCAAGGTGTTAGAAATGATCGTTCCTTCACAGAGAAATTATTTATAATAACTGAATATGCACTTATGGGTTATAAATGCAGGATTTGCAATAGAGCTTTACACAATATATTATTCCTTGTATTACACTATATTTAGTAAGTAATATAGGAAAAAAAGCTATAATGTACTGTATTTTTTTCTCTTGAAATCTGCATTGGACACAAACTGTTTTACATTCCCTGGATTAGGGGAGTTAAAATATGAAATATTTTGTGCATAACCAATTTGGAAGTCAGCTGCTTAACTAACAGCTTAAACAATAACGGATATGAATATTTTGTAACCATTGTGGAGACTTTGAAATGTGAAATAAAGGTAGAAATTATAATCTGTACTGCATGATTTTCCTTAAACTACATTTCACATGTGAAAGAACTAATTTATATGTAAAATCCTTGCTGTAGAAAACAGACATAAAGAGCTGGAAAAGTTATATGAATAGTGTCAAGTTTAGCATTTATTCTATGATAAGGAGATCCAATGGCTAGAACCTGATACTAGAAAAATTTTAATGGGAAACAAGGCTCAAATGTTTAACAGTGAGAGTAATTAACAACTGGAATCACAGGATGCAGTAGATTGTCTGTCACTTTAAGTCTTTACATCAGGATTGGATATCTTTCTAAGAAATATGCTCAAAGGAGTTCAGACTGGCAGTGTTTTGAGCAGCATGTCCTTGATCCGGGAAAGTGGGTAAGCATACATTTAAGCACAAATAGTCTCTATCAAGTCAAAGTTTTAATGAGGTGTTCTATGTTTTTTTAAAAAACATTATATTTTTTTAGCAGGTGAAATTATTAGTGGTTTTCACCTTCTGTCATGATGCAGTAGGGATTGAGGGGTTTGTCATTCTATTCAGAGATATTGTACTGACCTTATACAACAGCATTTTCCACAGGAAGATTTCAATGCACCCTCAAATAATGAATTAATAAGCCTCATAACAATTCTAGATGGTAGGTGATCATTACTTACACCAGTTTACAGTGGGGGAAGTGAAACACAGAAAGATTAAGAGACTTGTCTAGAGTCACACAAGAAGTCACTGGCAGAGCTATGACTAGAACTCAGATATCTTGACACCCACTGCTGCACTTGTTAAGCACTAGACAATGCTTCCTCTTCTTTTCTTAAAACGAAACACTGTCCATACCTCAAATCACACTCACAAGCTATTGCCCATGTTTCACGCAGAGAACAGATTCATGCCATTCCAAAGTATTGACATGAGTGGTTTCCACTATATTCCTTGACCTTTCCTTAGTGAAGAATTTCTGATTGCTTATTCAGACATCGACGGGATTATAATACTACTTCTCTGAACATGGCATGTCCTTGCCAAATCAAATTTTTAAAGTTCACTTGCAATTTACCATGAAGTTTTTTAGTCATCTTGACATCTTGTCTTACGTGTAAACTGAAAACTACATTTACTGGAAATGACCACTCCGAAATGAAATGACACATGCCAGATCCCTGATCTATAGGTACTTTATAAAATTAGATGAGGTCTGTGATGCGCTGCAGCTTCTGGAAAGAAAGAAAAGAAAGAAAGAAAACACTCATAGGAACTGTACCTCCACCACGCCCAAAACAGATTAAAGAAAAGAGTGTCAATGTACTTGACAGAGAGAAGGACCATAAATCAACTTGGTTCACTCATTTCACATGTAGGGTATAATGTAAGGCACCTACACTTTTTTTTTGTCACCTTGATAAAAGTGACCTGATTTGCTGAGGGGCTGACATCTGTGCCTATTTACCTTTTTAAAAACTGGTGATAAGGACACAATCTTAATTGTATGGGGGCTACAATTCAGTGTAATAAAAAAACATAGATTTTTATTTCTGTAGCACTTTTCATCCAGCAGGATCATTAAACCCTTTCAAATGTGTGACATTCACTTCAGGAATGGAAAGGGCTGCCAGCAGGTTTATTAGAACCTGAGAGCAACAGGAGGGGGAAAGTCTTCCTCAGCACCCTGAATATCATTTCCCCCATCACATCCTCATTCCATCATCCTCTCAGCATTCTCTCCCTCATCTACTGTCCCCCGAGTCTCTCTCAAATCTGGGAATTATTACTTCAGCAGTTGATTATTTATAATACCACCAGTAGCCACAGTCAAGGACTGTGGCTCCATTGTGCTAGGTGTAATACACACACAGAGGGAAAAGACCTTCCCCAGAGAGTGGATGGTCCAAGTAAACAGCTTGAATGAGAGTTCACAACATTCTATGGGCCACTCACCAGACTAGTGTAAGCAGAAATTAATGAACAGTAACAAATTGCTTACAAAGGTACAGCAGGTTCACTGAGCACACTCCTCCTTGCACCTCCTCTAAAAAGCTTTGATGATGGTTATGTTGCCACTTGCTGCTATATGATGGTGACAGATGCATGACAAGCATGAAACAAACTCTGCTGAGGTACCACTGTAAGCCAGTTTTATGTCTTCTGTTTGTACAGACATGATGAAATGGCAACAGATGTTGAAAACAGGATTTTCTTTGTTCAGCAGCAAAAACAGGCCAATTTTGCCCTTATAGACATTAAACAATAGAAATACTGGTGCTGAGTAGCCATTTGGTTTAAGTAAGGCTTCACTGGGGTGGTAGGATGGCTCAGACTATTGGCAATTAGACAAGAAACCATTCACAGCTTCTCTAGACCAACAGATCAAATCCAGACCCACTTCTGCAGTTACCCAAAGTCATTGCCAAATGGCAGCACTTTGGTGACTTATGTGAAAAAAGGGACTGATAACCAGTCTGTTCCTAGTGGACGGGTGTGAAAATCACAGCTGGCAATAATTTACAGCCTTTTGGATAATATCAGTGATGCCATCAATGATTAGAGGCACCTTAAGACTACATTACTTCCTTAACTCTGCATTTGGTCCCTCTAGAACTGGGCTGAGGCACTCTGGTGAGTCAGAGTGAAGAAGTTTTCTCTCCCCATGCTACATATGTTCTGTGGATAAATAGCTTCTACCATCAGTGTTCTCAAAAGCACAAAATTCACTGGAAGCTAAATATTATCATCCATAACATTATGCTTTGCTAGATTCCTTGTGGGAGAAAGGAACATATATCAAGTGTATCGTTTAAATAGAGACTATTTTTAGAGTGATTTAAAAAACCTCACATTTCTCATGACACCAGGCAGTTCAGAATCCCCCTCTCTGAAGATTCTGTCAAAATGTTGGTAAAAATCCAGGGGTCTTCCTCAGATCTAATTCTTTTGTTGCTTTGGCAAGCAATAGAAAAGGCACCAAAGAATCAGTTTGTGAAATGTATTGGCTTGCCTTATTTGATAAACCCTTCTCAATTAGTTTTCCAGTATTGAAGCACTGTATTTTTTTTTCTGTAAGGCCTTGGGCACATGTCATAAAATGGTATGGACAGTCATTTTGTAAAGCTTTGAATTGCCTTGCAAAATCCTGGTAAATCCATGATATAATAATTCATCATTCAGATATTTTTGAGCATTCTGAATAAAACAAGATGTCTCCTGCAGAAAACCCTGTGCACTGAACAATCATAGTTTTGCATCGTTTACCTATGTATTGGGTAAACTTTTCAAAAAGTGCCCAAGTGGCTTAGGATCCTAAGTCTTATCAACTTTCTCCGGGACTTTGGCTTCTGTCACTTTTGAAGATGGAACCTAGGCTCCTAAGTAACGTAGGTACCCTTGTAAATTTTACAAATACCTTTTAAAAAAAAGCTTAAGATGTTAAAGGTCGAGAAGTCAAGCACTCAAAAATTAAGAAATGTCAGGAGGGCAAGCATTTATGATACAGTCTGTAACAACATGATCACTACTATTTTGAAACAGGACTCCTCAAGCTCCCTACATAAACAGTAGTATGCCTACACACAGTGTAAAGACCTAAAGACCATTAAGGCCTCCTGGTCCCATGAGTATGCCTGCACAGCCTGCAGCAGCATGACTCTGAGCTCAGGTTGACAGATTCAAGCTAGCAGGGCTTGCTCTACTGGACTAAAAATATTTGCGTAGATATTGTAGCTTGGGCTCTGTGATAAATGAAGGGGGTTGGGTAGCTCCCTTTTATGCACACCCAGCCAGCCAGTTAGCTATAAAATCCCCGTTAGTAGCTGTTCTCTACTTGCTTTACCTGTAAAGGGTTAAAAAAGCCCAAAGGTAAAAGGAAGGGAGTGGCACCTGACCATAAGAGCCAAAGGAAGGGCTAGAACTTTTTAAATTTGGGAAAAAACTTCCCCTTTGCTTGGTTTTGTTATTTTCTCCAGAGAGGAGATACAGAGCAGCAATGCTATAAGAAGCTTGTGCCAGATATGAAAAATCATCAAATCATACCTAGAAACTACTTATTTGAAACCCCAGATATGTGAGTAGATCAGGAAATGTCTAGAGAAGATGTGATTAGGTTTCTCTCTTTAATTTCTGTAAGGCTTGTGGACTCCTCTGTGCTAAGCCCAGGTACTTTTGTTTGCTTGTAACCTCTAAGCTGGACCTCAAGAAAGTTATTTTAATACTTAATCCTTATAAGTGGTTCTTTTTAAAATCTAGCAATAGTTTGAGTTTTTAGAAGTATTTTCTTTCTTTTTGTTTTTAATCAAATTTACCTTTTTAAGAACAGAATTGGGTTTTTGTGTCCTAAGAGGTTTGCGCATATGTTGTTTAATTAGCTGGTGGCAACAGCTGATTTCCTTTGTTTTCTCTCTCAGTTCTTCCCGGGAAGGGGGGAAAGGGATTGAAAGAGCTTGAGGGTACTCCACAGGGAGGAATTCACAAGTGCGCCTTCCTGGGTTCAAAGGGGGTTTTGCATGTGGGTGGTGGCAGCATCAACCCATTCAAGGTCAGAGAGAAGCTCTAACCTTGGGAATTTAATACAAGCCTGGAGTGGCCAGAATTAATTTTTAGAATCCTCGCAGGCTCCCACCTTCTGCACTCAAAGTGCCAGAGTGGGGAATCAGCCTTGACAGGCTTGGAAGCCCACCCCACTCCTTACTGCTCACTGTGTAGATGTACCTACTGAGGGTAGCTGCATGTGAACCTAACTGATCTGGAAATGGTCAAGCTAGTACAACGGGGGTACAGAAAAGATACCTTGCCGTGCTATGATCTGAATCCATAGAGGTCCAGAAGGAGGTGTGCCAGATCCTGATTCCAGGGAAGCAGGGAGCAAGAGTAGGCAGTCATCAAGCATCAAATAAGCTATCCTTCTAGAATCTGTTCACTGCTCTGCATTCTTGCAGCTTGGGAGCATTATTATTAGTTCAGGCAGTCAGTCAATGTGAACGGGCAGAGCCACTTGCAGTCTAAGAAGTAGGCTCAAGAAGGCATAAGTCTGTGAGTACTATGAGGATCATGGTGCATCTCTTATTAATTGCCAATGAACTCAATTCTGGTCTCTGACTAGTGCATACAATACACTCATTTGATTTTCTTCCATAAAGGGTTAAATAACATTTCTGCTTACACAGTCTGTTAAATATTTTCTCTCTCTCAGCTGTGTGATTTTTGGTCTACAGATATGTGAGTGAAGTCTTAAAGAACAGTGACAAGGATGTCAATCACCGAGGCGATAACAAATCCATGTCTGAAAACAATTCACAAGGGCCACATATGGCTTGGTAAATTTACTGGTGAAGTGAGGATGTCACACAACTCATAGTTCTTGATGTCATTGAGTGCATTTAAATGTATTTACTAGGATCACAAGAGATATAAATAGGTGCTCTTGCTTCCTCTAGAGCTCCTGGATGACATTGAACTGCCAGTTGATTTAAATGCTACTGCCCGCGTTACAAAAGATTTGGAAACCGAGTGTAGATATTACCTATCTATACGTTTGTTTATTTATTTTATTTTATTGCTTGACAGTGAACTCAGACTAAATCAATGATGGAGGAAACTTTTCAGGCTAGCTGTTTAACCATGGTTAATTTACATTTGGATGGCAAATCCATTTTCCTTTCAGGGTCAGCTATAGCGTAGATACCAAAAGAAAAGAAAAGAAACAGTTTTCTTTAAATATTACTGCACTGGGGCTAAATTCGCAAATAGTGCATGTTAACTACATGGTTGATGACTAAGGTGTTGAAAACTGTGTGTCTAGCAAAGCATTTAGGCACATGCTTAACTTTAAGCCTGTGAACAGTCACATTGATGGCTGACTGGATTAGGATTTGCTCTATTATTGACTTCAGTGTGACTACTCATGGGCTTAAGTCCTTTTCTGACTTAGAGCCTAATTTCTTAAACCACGTAATTCCAGTGACTAAGTTTAGGAGCATAATTTGTGCACTAACTACTGAATGCTGCTTGTTGAAATGCTTCTTATGTGTTAATTTCAATGGCTACACTATCAGGCCTCTCTACTCATCTTTC
This sequence comes from Dermatemys mawii, assembly GCA_007922305.1. Lineage (NCBI taxonomy): Eukaryota > Metazoa > Chordata > Testudines > Dermatemydidae > Dermatemys > Dermatemys mawii. Next base: position 82,982,604 of record ML677333.1, read on the forward strand.
ATTCTTGTTTAGGTATGAAAGATGCATGGTACTCCACCAAGGGTTGCCTGTTGATGGACATAAAGGGACTGCTTACACCTGCTGTGTAGGCATATAAGAGGGCTCATGAATGAGCTCATAGTGACTAATCAGTAATCAATGTCCTGCTTGACCTTAAAGAGGATCTTTTCTTCACTGCAGTATTTGTAAGGCATTTAGTGTGATATAGCATGAAAGAGGAGAACTCCTGAATCTAAGCCTCCTCAGAGGTAATGTAGGTGCAGTAGTTTATTTAAACCTGATTTCCTCTTAATGCCATATCATCTCAAACCTCTGGATGGCACCTATGTATCAGTGACGTAGGGACTGAAGCAATAAAGGGTCTGTGGAATGTCTTTAGGGTCATTGCCTCTCACTGCTAGACAGTCTCTGCCAGGGGAAGGCACAGCATCAGGGAGGAGAACGAGGTCATTCCTGGGTGTCCATCTGGGAGAGACACTTCTCAGCTGGGCATCCTGAAGTTCCTGGGGGAAGTTGGAGAGCAAAACTGCACAATGCCAGTTCCAGCACAAACAGGCCACGCTCACACCTGATCTGCCATGGAGACTGCACAGCACAGCACTGAACCAACCCTGCTTGTATTGACTCGAGCAATGGGAGTCCTCAGCAGTGACTAACAGCACCAGAAAACTTGGACACCAGAGGGGTGTTGTCATAGGTCGCTGGCCCCTTTAAAGGGAGTCCAAGTCCAGGCTATGATTGATAAGCTAATTTAAGGGGAACATGCCCATCTAGATAGTTAATTAAACAGTGAGGGTGGGGATATGGGCAGGGTCGGCCCTCCCTCACACCTGTATATTTGTTGGTTAGTTTGAACTAAGCATACTCACATGGACTGAACATGTTCAATAACATTGCTGAAGCAGGCTGCCCTCACTCACCCCCGTCCCCCCGCCCGCCATTGTGGTCAGGCATGGGTCGCCTCTGTAATTAAATAATGAGCACTTGGGCCCATTAAAAGGCCATCAGGGCTCAGTTGCAGGGAGGTGGTCACAGACAGAGAAGCTCTCCTAAGGGAGTGGAACTCTCAGAGGAACATGGGCACTAAGCAGAAGGGCTGTGCAACCCTGACTCCAAGGAGAGAGACTTTATTTCAAGTGTATTTGTATATAAGAAAGTAGAACCCCAGCAGCAGAATTTGGTCTTATGCCCTTATGGATTGTGCTGAGTGTTGAAAAAAGAGAAACAGATACAGGGAGTGCCTGCAGTGCCACATTAGGTCAGAGGGGGCACTACAGAGCAGACATGTCCTGCAACAGACATGTTCCTATGAATTCTGCCAAAGGGGGAAAAGCCAGTTACAACTGAGCATAAGAAACCCCCACGGAACTTGTCTCCTTCATTTTGTTGCATTATAACAACCTGAGGAATTCAACAACATAACCAACAAACACAGTGTAAGTTACTCTGTTATTTGCCATCACTAGTGTGCAGACGTATCTGTGACTATATCTTGTGGGCAGGACAAATGAAGTCACTTATTGTAGTTTATTTCTATTTCTCTTGTTACACATCCAATCTAACCACTGACCTGATCTCCTTGTCCTCCTCACCCTTTTCTAATCAATAGGCAACCTTGTGTCTAAATCTCAATCTGGTTACCTACAGTGTTTTGCTACTCCTAAAAAAGCTCTGCATTAAGTAATATTTGTTTGTTTCCTGGAGATTTCCAGGTCAAGGTACCAGGTGCTAATTTAGATTGAATCCAGGGGTAATGTATGCTCTTGCCACAACTTTAGCACATATTCTATAGTTCCTTGAGTGTAAATGGTTACGTTTACACTTGTGTAATTTCTGGGTCTGAGCCCTCTGTGCCTAGTGCTTTGATTGAAGGATAGACTGCTAGAGTTTGGGTGATATCATTCCCCATCAACTGGTTTCAAGTTCGACTGTTGATAATCTTTTCCCCGCCTATTTAACTTTCCTCTCCTTTTCAACAAGAAACTGTAATGCATGATCTCTGAGTTTTCACAGACACCTATCCATAGAGCTTCCCAAGAAGCGTAATACTTTAGCTTGCCAAATAACTTAGCTATTGATATCGTGATATACAAAAGTTGCTGATAATAGTTTCTCATTCTGGGGTCAACTGCTTTTTATCTTTCTCCTACAGGAAGCCTTGTAATGTACAAGATTACAGATAGCAAGCGGTAGTGATCAGGTCACAAGTTTTCTCCTTTTCAGGTCCTATTTGTGGTAAGTTTGGACAATTAGAATCATCTGTCTTTGGCCTTGCTGCTGGATCAGGGCATTCAGATCTGCAACTGAGTTGCATAGGATCCTTATAATCATGGATTCCCTTGCAGTTGCTTCTATTTCTTCTGATTAGCTATGGCCCTGAGATTGATTCAGTGCCTTAAAAATATTTTAGCTACATTCTGGAAGAAGGGAATAGCATGAGTACAGCTACTGATGTAGCTGGATCATTCATCTGGATCCTAAGATCAGATCTGGATCAATGATATTTGAAACCAAGCTTTAGTGCAATTAGGACATGGACCTTCCTGACGTTTGAAGGTATCCAAAATCTAAGGCTTGCGGTTCAGCTCATGTCTAAAGAGTAGTTAACACAATTTTAGAGTGTTTCTCCCTCAGAAAAGGAAAGACCACATTTAATGTGTATCCCTTCTGTACTGATGTTTAACTAGCTTCTGTTAAAGACCCTTTAATTCTCTTGTACTTCCTTACATAAGAAACCAGGGCATACAATGATGTACATGTGATAATTGTCATGATTATTGTTGTGTTGATTAATCTCTCTTTTTGTCTGTTGCAACTGGGTCTATCTTTTACTTCTCTCGTCCTCCTTCCAAAATGGTTAGAAATCCAATTAGGAGTAGGTCTATTTATGTGGAGTTAATAATGTGGAATACATTGATTGCAGCACCATGTTCATTGGAACATTTTTTAATGCTTTATGTGGGGCAAAAAAGGATAATGAGCCATTGATTTATCAGCTAAGACACAAATTAAACTAGATGTAGGGTTTTATTGTTTGTTTGTTCCAATGACTTGTGGGGTTGAACTAACACTGTATTAGAATTGTATCTCTCTTGTTCGTGATCACTCTAGAAATGGTTTCATTATGAATATTAAAAATAAGATTAAAACTGAAATGTATTAAAGAAGAAACTGGCAGACTGATGATTTCTTCCCTGCAGTCTCTTTACGTAAACTAATTATGTTGATTGTTTTTTCTCAGCCAAAGTAGTGTACGTTAGGGGTAGTTTAAAGTACATAGAAAGCCTCATCAGCATATCATACTATGCCCTCTGCACTCTTTATCACACATGCAATTTTAGAAGACATCTTTAGGCTGATTTAAAATGAAAACAATAGACTGAAGCATCTTTTAGTTAATTTCCACAATCATTTTCAAATTGTTGCCTTGTGGAGTTTAGTCAACAAGGAAATGTGGGATGGAGGGCTGGCCAGGCCAAAGGGTGTTGTGACCTGCCACATGGGGAGTCTGTTTCTGTAGGGCAGAGTGCAGGGGAGTCCGCTGAGAACTCAACTCCTGGTGGCACCAGCTCATGCATTGTGCGAGTAAGAGAGAAAGACGATTGGCAGGGGAAGGGACGAGTGGGTGCTGGAATGGAGTACCTACCCATGGGACACCAGAATCCCTCCCCCTGAAAAATATCTGAATTGGTACCACTGCTGGGTTCCAACCAGTGCCATAGCAGAGGTGCTCCTTAGAGTGTATAGAAAGACCTTGGCCACATGTATAGTGGACAGGGGCTGGTGGTTCTGTGTGCCCTGAAAATGGTACATGCAAATCAGATAAACACCCAGTTTTCCCACAGAAATACAGTTTGTGCATCCACATCCAAAATTCTGTGAATGCAAAATCTATGCTGAAAATGCTACACTAGCTGCTGCTGGACAGTGACACCCATGAACTGTGGCTAGGGGTGGGGGGGTCTCTGGAGGGGATAGTCAGGGGACAAGGAGCGGGGGGGGGGGAATAGATAAGGGTTGGGGTCCCAGGGAGTGGTGGTTAGGGTGGGTGGGGGGTCTCAGGAGGGGGCAGTCATGGGACAAAGAGCAGGGGGGCTTAGATAGTGGTGGGTTCTGGGTGGGCAGTTAAAGTGTGTGTGGGGTCTCCAGAGGGAGAGATTAGGGGACAAGGAGTGTGGGGGGGTTGGATGGGTCAGAGGTTCTGAGGAAGACAGTTAGGGGTCAGGAAGTGGGTGGGGATCAGATAGGGGAAGGGGTCAGGCTGTTTGGGGAGGCACAGCCTTCCCTACCCTGCCCTCCACACAATTTTGAACCCCAATGTGGCCCTTGGGCCGAAAAGTTTGCCCACCCCTTCTCTAGAAGCCTAAATAACTCTTTGCGTTCTTTGGTGATTACACCCTTCAAATACTTTTGGACAGCTATATTCTTATCCTTTTGCTTACCTAAAAGAAGGTAAGATGTGGTTAGGTAAGAGGAATAAAAATAAACCAAAGGATTCCAGTTAATGTGAGCTCTTTGTTGAGTGAATATATAAGTGGGGTACTATGCAGAGATATTCCTGTTGAAAACTCTGACATTTCATGGGATGTCAGTTGCAAAATACTATCTTGAGTGACAGGGGTTGGATCATTTGATTATTTCTGTTTGTTCATTCCCTCTAAAGCACTGGCCATTGGCCACTGTCAGAAGAAGGATACTGGGCTAGGTGGACCATTGGTCTGACCCAATATGACCATTCTTACGTTCTTCCTATCTTACTGAAAATTATCTGTGCCCAGTTCTTACTCACAAGTGTCTTACTCACAAACTCCACAAGTGTTATTTCATATTATTTCCTGCTAACTTTTTCCTTGTGGGAAAGGGTTTTCTCTTCCCATCAGTGGAAAATGCCCCAAACCCATGGATCTACCTAGATCTCAGGGGATCAGCAAGAGGCACCAGCATTCATTCAGGGACTGCTTGCCTCTCCTATGTCTCCTTAGGCAGTCATGTTTTCTTGTATGCATGTGCCTACCTAAGTGTTGGCATTATGGAAAAACAACACAATAATTAATAATAATAATAATTAATAATTAATAATATTTCAAGAGGAGATTCCAAAACACAGAAGAGGAAGTAGTCATTTGTGGTGGCTTCCCTACCAGATTTTGAGGGAGAGGAGATTTTGGTAGGGAACTCGACTTGTCACTCCAGCCTCCTCCTTGTTCATCCTGCAGATACCCTTGAGAGAGATGTCTGTGACAGGGGGAAAGACCAAGAGAAACAGAGGAAGCATGCTATGCAAGTGACATGATCCCCTTCGGCACCACTTAGCCTGGTTCACAGGAGGAAATAGAGGGTGCCATGGAGTCATCTTTGGAAAGGAAAGATAATCCAGTTTGGAAACAAGGTTTTGGCATGTATTTACTTGCCTAAGCAGTGCCTCACCATCTACACTGCTACTTATACCTGTACTAGTGGTGTGCACAGAGTACGTACACTTCACGTTGCCATAAAGAGTCTGCAGTGTAAGGGTAAGTCTACACTGCCATTGAACACCCACACTTGGCCCATGTCAACTGACTCAGGCTCCTGGGACTGTTTAATTGAGGTATAGATGTTGAGACTTGGTCTAGAGCCAGGGTTCTGGGACCCCTGGAGTCTGTGTGTGGGGAGTGGATCCTGGAGCTCAGGCTCCAACATGAGGCCAAATGTCTACACTGTAATTAAATAGCACTTTAGCCCAGGTCCCATGAGCCAGAGTCGCTGTGTGTGTTTAATTGCCGTGTTGACATACCTTAAGAGAGGTAGGTTCAGTTCCCATCTCTGCCACTGACTTCATCTATGACCTTGGGCAAGTTGCTTAGTCTTTCTGGGCCTTCCTTTCCTGTTTGTGGAATGGGGACAATGCCCTATCTTCCATATACCGGCTCTATGGGAGCTATAAGCTAGACAGCTCTTTCAGCAACAGCGTCACATCTAGACAGAGCTTGCTGCCTAACATGTTCCATGCTCACACAGTGCAGAACTGCACTCTACAAAACGTTTGTTAGTGCTTTGTCTGGTCTAAGTCTCTACTACTCACATACATGCCTTGAGAGATTAGCAACAAGGTCGTGGCAAAACAGGGAGTTCTACATGCTTTCTATATCAGGAGGCACCTGATTTTTTCCCAACATAGACCAATAATATCCCTATTTGACATTCATTCCTGTGCTGGGTTTACATAGGGGAACTCCTTTTATGTCAAGCCAGCACAAGCCAAGCATGTCAGTGCTTTAGCGTGTAGGTGGCGCTCTCGCCACATGTAGATCTCGAGGTTTCGCGTTTTCTTGAAACTCACATCTGCGTGCTTTTGCCAACTGATGGTTGGAAAACTTTTCCAGGGAATTGACTGGACAAAGAACCCGCTCAGGAGTAACCTTTGCTGGCGCAGCTTCACTTCTACGTGGGCATTTACAAAATAAACCAACCATCTAACGTTGCCAAAGTCACAACCTATCACACAGATAACTCCTCTTTCAAAGTTAGGAGAATCCTCCATTCAACTTTTACTCTGTGTTCTTCCACAAGCCCCTTCCTCTACCTGATCTTTCAAAAATGGCAATTACCAATCGTTTGAAACACTTCATTTAAGCCTCTGTTTATCATCACTAACCTACAGTGCAACATCTTGTTAATCCAAGGAGAGCATGTAAGAGGAAAAACTTAATCAGGAGTTAGGCGGAGAAGAGCTATCAATGCTCATCATGCCGTTCCAGAACAGAACTGCTTATTCGACATCCAGTTATGCAATAACAAGGGAAAATTTCCTGGAATTAGGCCATTGCAGGAACTCTGGCTTGAGTCACAGCTGACATCCGAGAAACAAATTTCCAGCCATTTTTTAGTTTAATTCACTTAATTGTTAAGTAATCGAATTAGAAAATGCGATTAAAGCTCGCAGAATATTCACCGTCCAGCCTGTCTAACCTTAGGAATACATGAAACAGAGAAGCACGGAAAACTTATTAGAAGTAAGAGGAAATGGTGAAATCGGCTGCACAGGTTTTGTACCTCGGGTTTCGGGTTAGGAGGACTAGGTATACATCACACACACGAGAAAGGTAGAGCACAACTGGACAACGATCCTTTACTGAAATGATTCCTTGACGGGGCTCTTTTGATGTAGGAGTTTTAAATACAAAAAGGAAATTCGGCAAACAAAAGAGGAAGGTGCGAAAACTTCCTCGGGCGGTAACAACCAGACGAGCGCTAGGCGGGATACTGGCCACGTGCCTTCCAATCTCCTTCCCAGAAAACCAACTTCTCGGGCAAAAATTGGGGGCCGTATTAAAACTAAAGGACTCGCCACGTGCCGTGGTACTGATTCCACCTGTGGTGCTCGGGGCATGATTCAACTTCGGAACAAGAATGGGCTCCCCTTCCAAGCGCATGCCCTCTTTCCATTCAATTGCCTAAAGTCAGGGCTTCACCTAGCCGCTATTCGGGAAGCCTGGTGTCTTCCAATCTTTGGGTTCGTTTAACGTTTCCAAGCACCTACTACGGCTTTATTTCCCCGAGTAATCTGAGTGAGCAAACACGCGTTAAGTGAGCAAACAAAGAATGGGAAATCAAGTCATAAAAATCGTATCTGTCGGCAAACAGAGAGTTAAAAACAACCCCCCTTCGATCCCAGCTATGCTGCCCCAAATCTCTACTTTAAAGGTTACACGGAAAAGACCTCTCGGGGCATAAAGCTTTCTAACCGGGTCAAGAATGGGAATATTTAATCGCCGTTCCCCGAGGACGGCAGGTAACACTCCAACGGAGCCGCTAGGGTATAGCTGTATAGCTCGGTATCTGTAGCATAGCTGGGTATCTGCAGGGAGCGGGAGCTCTTGGAAAGCGACGCTTGGCAGAGTCCTTACACTTCCCAAGTCAACCGTGACTAGAGAATTGTAACACACACCTAGACAAACAAAGACTTGAAATAACCATCTATCCAAAAGTGGAAGCAGCCCCCCGCATGCTGAGTACCGGGCTAGAGGACAGGGGCTTCAATCAACTCCTTCTACACAACTTCAGCGGGACACTGAACAGTTTAGGAGACACCCAAACTTTTCTGGGAGTGGATGTGAGGCTACTAAAGGTCTAGACAGAAGCTCTGCCCGGAACTCCTGCTTCTCCAGACATTCAGCTGCTGCCCACGTTTGTTTTCCCCCTGCCCTCTCCCCCATCCCTCGTTGTCTTTAATGTACAGAAGGAGAAGCAGGCGGCTAACAGGTCCCGGTTAATCATACACAGGCAAAACATACAACAGGGCTCTGTGCTGCAACCCGGGACCTGCCCGGCCATCAGCTGTTGTTTTAGGCTGAATTATGTTGTCAGCCAAGTCTTACTCACTGGATAAGCCATTCATTAATATCCATCAATAAGCATAGGGGACGCGGCTGCTCATGAATTAAATATGAACCGCTTCCCCGGCTCAGGGCATCCTGAACAAAGCGATCACGGCTTCCATTCATCCCCTTGGGAATAGTGACGTCTCCCAAGTAACGTGATTGCTTTTTCGGAAGCAGAAACGTGGCTCTATGTATAAACCCTATAAAACGAGGCGGCTTGGAGGGCTGAGCAGAGTGTGACTGAAGGGGAGAGACGGCGCCAGCCTAAGGAGGAGGGTTGGTGACCACCACGGGACCAGCCACCCGGACCCAGCCCCGCCACATCCCCCGTCAGCACCCAGGACCGAGTGCGGGTCGAGGGGTTCAGCACCTCGGAGAGCTCCCAGCGCCGGGCGGACTAACCAGGAGAGCGCGCCCCGTGAGTACCGCCCGCTCGCCCTTGTCCCTGCTAACCCCGCCGGGACTGTCCGACTGCCTAGAGCGGGGACAGGAC
>ML677333.1:82991469-83108866 GCA_007922305.1 Dermatemys mawii
CTCAGGTTCCCAGAGCGGGACGGACATTCCCAGCCCTCCAAAATTTCTGACCAACCAGCACATGGGGATGTAGAGCGCGGTCCTGCCTTCTCTGACGCTCCCTTCTCCTTAAGCCTTGATCAGTTCCTATGGACTTTAGCTCAGAGTAACCACTGTAGGGGGGCTCTGCTTTGCTCGGTGAGGGGGCGCCTTCCCCTTTACTTCTCACTGCTGCATGTTCGCTGCCCTGCCTTGAGTGCCGCTTTCTCCCTTCCCTAGAGTTATCCCGCGCTGCTTACTCGTGCTCCCTCTGAACGCGGTTATTGTTTTATCTCCTCAATTTAGTTCATTCGCTGAATGAACCAGATCAAACCGATCTTTCTTTACTCGCGTTACCTGCACTTTTCTTTCCTGAAGGTGTGTGTGTCGGGGGACCGGGGGTCTAGAAGAGGTGTTTTGACTCTCCTAAAAGTTTCCGCTTAAAGTCTCTGTTTCGAGCTCAAAGGGAAGCAGACTGGTTCTGAGTGAACGTTTAGACGGTTCAACTCCAATTCCTCGCTGCCTGCTAATGCCTTTCGGTGGCTTGAAACAAAGTGCAGCTCCGCTTTCTAGGGCAATATGGTCCAGGGCAGCATGAGAACCATCTGCCACTCCTTCTTTAATTATTTAACCCGATTTCAGTTATTAAACTACCGAAGAGAAGTAAGTGTACGTGGCTTCCCCAGCGGAGCACAACCGGAGAGGCTGCACAGTGTTCATTCACATGACTACTTCGTTCTTTGGATTCAAACGGGTTTAGATTTCACTAATGTCTGCGTTTCACGGCGGTTTGCGTTTTGGATAGAACTTCCCCCCTTCCCCTTCTCCCTGCCTTTGGCCTTCATCAGGGGCTACAAATTACAAAGTAGAAGAAATAGTTTCCTTCCAGGTGATTTAGAAAAAAAATAGTTTATTGTCAACCAGATCTGTGTTACCAAGCGAGTGCCCCTGACGTCTAAAGCAAAAGATAGAGCTCGCAGCAAATTTTAAACCATATTTGTGGGATGAGGTGTAGCCTAGCAGGGATCCTTGCTTTTCCACGTGGGATCGGAGACCTTCCCCCCTTCCCTTCCTAGGGCAACAAAAGCATCTTAGAATGGGCCCTCTGTCTATGCAGGCGATGGGAGGTAATTATTGTATTCATTAACTCAGGTCCAGAATGATGGAACATAGAAGCAGCTTCCAGCTTCTTCTGTCCTTCACACTCTTCAGCGTGCTCTGCTCGCCAGCACTGGCATTACCGCCTTTGGGGACATATTCAGCTATGAGGTAAGTGCTGTTCCAACATGCAACCTCTAGCTAAAGCACCCCGCTGCTCGCTGACGCAACACGATCTGCGAAAGGCGAGATTGCAGCAAACTGTCTCGTTAGTTAGCAGCAGCAGCGTCCTAGTGTACTTGTGATCTTGGAAACACTAAGACAAGGTTTGAATACAAGACCCTTCTCTTTAACAAAGTCTCGTCTATTACAGTCTCACATCAACGTTACAGGAAGGGACAAATAATTCTTGGGTATGCTGGTAATCTTTGCAATGGCGTCAGTCAAGATTTCCCCTTTTGGCAGTAGCATGGGTGATATGGGCTGGTTTACCTCCACTCTCTGTAAATAATGTAAACGTGAAAAGGGTTTTAAGTAGCGCTTCCTTTTCCATCTGTTCCCCAAGAACACCAGGAAGTGATGTGATCCTTTCATTCAGCCAGTGCCAGCATCACTGGTGGATAGCGGTTAAATGATTTCTTATTTTAAAGCTCCGAAGTACCATTTCCACTCTAATAACCCTTTAGTAATGATTACTGTTTACATGAAGAATATGACAAATAAAGAAACATGCTGAATTGTGTTTTTGGGGTTCCATTGGCCTAGCACAAATAATAAGTATCAGCTCTTCTTATGGCAAAACCTACATTTCACTTCAATCCTACCATCATAGCTGGACTGTGCCTCAAATTATGGCTGTGGGCTGTATTACAGTAGATTGTGAGAAACTGACTTGCCCACATCTAGGCATAGCTTTGGCATAAAGAACACATTGTACTTTGATATTTTGTATTTTTGTTGTTGTTTAGATAAGGTAAAATCAAATGTTACAATGTGTTTTCCAGTATAAGCTGAAACAAATGTACCTGCTGAAAAGAACAAATGAATATAACTAGAGTTATATAATTTTCAAATTTGCCTCTTGGGTTGGTTTATTTCGCACAACAGAAATTGTACTTGTTTCATAAAATATCTGTAGCTGAAAGAATATTCATAAGAGCTAAATCCTGCATGTCTTACTCCACTAGGTATAATTTGTCCAAAGGGAGTGTATGCCTACAATGTTAGCATGAAATCTCTTCTCAGCCTCGTTTGTGATTTGGCACATCATCAGATGCTGCATCTACCACTCTGACAGGAAGCTATCATTTTCCACAGAATACAATAGTGACCAGACGCAATGTCTGAGGCCATACCACTGCAACATACTCATGTTATCCTTAATGATACATGAGATCATATATCAAACTGTGGGAATGGGCACCATTAACAAATAAACTAACAAAAAGTTTATTGGTCAGTCTTTGGGACATTAACACTACATGAACAGAATGATGGTTATGATGAAAAACACATTAATTATTAGCCATGAGAGATTCTGATGAGTTACTACCAAATCAGTCTTAAAAGAGACTAAAAATCAGTATATAGCTATATGTTTATATCTTATATGGTAAAATTCATCCCTCTTCAGAGAACCTGAACAAAGGCCTAAGAACCACACAGTTCCACTTATGCACCATTTTAAGATCTTAACTGGAACTTAAGTGACACATAGATCTTCTGGTCCTTTACACAGAAGTGAATTTAATCCATAGTTTATATCATATACACATTCCTGTATATTGCAATGGTTGCCATTAAAATTTCACAATTCCATTTGCAAGTAATTATAATGACCATAGATTGCATGGTATTCCCTTAAGTCAATTATTTGCAATGATAAAATTATAAAAATGTGAATGCTGACCCAATACGTAGATTCATATAAATATATGGTTAAAGATGGAGAAAATCTATTACACCAGGTACTCTCTCATTTTGCCAATGAAGGATTATTACTTGCAGAGTGCTTTCTTGTGCTTTGTCCAGTTTGCTTTAAAATGTCTTGAGCATTAGACACATGTATATTGTTTGACACATATGATACTGCATGCAAATTGCATTGAAAGAGACAGTATTAAATATCCTGATTTTGCAATACTTTATGTGATTTTCTTCTCCAGTAGGTTGGGAAACAGAATGCCATTTGATGGAGCAAGTGAACCTGATCAAGCCCAAGGCTCATTAAAAGCTGAAACTGATGTTTTGCAAAATACACTACCAGAAAATGACAAATTCTATTTTGACTTGTCCAGAGCTATGGAGAGGTGAGAATTTTTTGCTGCCATAAATATAAGTTTCGGTGCATTGCTTAAATGATACCAAGGTAGAAAGTGCTTTTCCCACATTTATTTCAATAAACTTTTCAAACTGCTTAAGACATTTGAAAGGAAAAATTGAGTATTAAAAGGGAGGACAGAATGTATGATTGTTTGTAAGAGTTTTCTGGAGTTCGTTGTCTTTATAGCATGGGACCTGAAAGGGCTCAAAAGTAATAATAAATCATCTGGAATTTTAAAAAATATTTTTTGTTTAATAAATCAAAGCAATGATAATGATTTTCAAAAGACGTGCTTTTGAAATTGAAAATAAAAACTGTATTCACTTGTAATATATGAAGCCCAGATTTCATTGTGGAGTTATTTTTTTATCCATATTAGGAATGCAAGACATGCTGATGGACTTTTCACCAGTGGCTATAGCAAACTTTTGGGTCAACTTTCTGCAAGAAAATACCTGGAATCACTTATTGGAAAACGGGTTAGGTGAGGTTACACTTAAATAGAACTTTTTTTTTAGCTTGCTTCACTAACCATTCTGTGTATAAGTTTCCACATCTGTAAATTGGGAACAATGATATTTATCATCCTTTAAAAAGTTTTTTGAGATCTTCAGCTATAAGAGCTAAGTAATTAAATATAATTCATTAAACATTAATACATTATTATTTATTTTTATTACATATGTTGTAATTTTTGTTCAAAAGTGACTTTTTGAATTATATACAACATATAGAGAACACCTGAGAGAAGTCACATCACACACTAAACACAGCTCTGAAAAAAATCAGACTAATGATAAATACTGTCAGTAATATTACAACTATTGGGCTATTTTTTAAATATATTTTCCTTTGCAGGCCATGCAAATCTTACACTTTGACATTCAAACTTATACTTAGATGCATAAATGCCCATTTTACATGCCCAGAAGGTGATTAGAAATTGGGCACTGAATTTGCACTTATTTCCACCCAGGCTACTTTTTCCCCTAAATACAAAGAACTAGATTCTCAGCTGGTGTAAAACCATATAGTTTGTGCAGTAGAGTTATGGCAGATTACACCAACTGAAGATCTGCCTCTAATCTATGATGCAGGAAACTTCAGACTTCAACTTTGGTTTTCCCAAAGTGCTATTTTTTCCTGTATGTTGCAATGATTATACTCAAAGCCAGTGGTGCAGGGGTTAAAAAAAAGTGGATAAACTAACCCAAACTCCTCATTTTGCAAATGAGAAGTGGGTAAACTCCATTTATCCATGTTTATTCATGAGTACACTACTGTTCAAAGCAAACATTTTAAAGCTATATGTAAACATACTGTAATACTTGGTGCCTGATCCTGTTGACGTCAAAAGCAAAATTCCCACTGACTTCAATGGGAACAAGACTAGGCCCTTTAAGAGGTTCCTTATATTTCAGTCAGACTATATTATTTTATAATTTACTCAAATGTCTTTCTTGTGTAAATTAGGATGATTTCAGTTTGTTTAAAAGGGTTTCCTAAATTACAAGAATTGGCACATTTTAATTATTAGAAAACAGAATGGGCCAAATCCTAAAGTCTGTGCTCAATCCTTGCTCCTACTAAACTTCCAGAGACATCAATGTGAATTCTAATTACACTGAGATGGGAGGAAGTCAACAGGAGATCTGCCTAAGTAAAGACTGAATATAAATTTCAGGATTTACCCATATGATGCGAGTAACTTTTGAAGCAGTAAAAGAAAATTAGAATGGAAATTAATTTTTACTCAGCTAGTCAGCAACTGAAAAACTAACTGCATATAATTAAAAGTCTTTATCTTTTCTAGTTTAATGTAATTGTGATCATTTCAACTGTCTTTTGTGTTTACATAGCAACAACCTCATGGACGAACAGACGCCCGTCAAACGTCACTCTGATGCCGTCTTCACTGACAACTACAGCCGATTTCGAAAGCAAATGGCAGTGAAGAAATATTTAAACTCAGTTTTAACTGGAAAAAGAAGGTATTAATAAAATAATATAAAATAAAATACAATGAATATTAATGATCCTGGAATGTAATCTTAATATATAGACATTATTAGTGACATTTTCTCCTAGTGATTTATTTACAGCACATTTCACAGTCAAATTAGAATGAAAAAACAAGAATAACACCCAGAATTTGGGAGTCTTAAAATAAAGGAAAATGCTATTGAAATATTCTTAAAGTGCTTTTATTTAGGACAAAGATCCTAATAAAGGAAGATCTAAAGAGCTAGGGCTTATGCACAGGACTTGCTATCAGGTAACAATTTTACAATGAAAATGCATAATGTTTGAAATTTGCTGATCTCTAGGGAAGTGCTAGACATGCTACTTCACTTATTTAATTTTTTTTAAATAAAGTTTAACAAAACAGAAACTGACTGTGATTAGTTCTGTCTTATTTTTCTGAGTGCGACAAAATCCATGTTTCTCATTGTAACAGCCAAGAAGAGCTAAACCCTGCCAGCCTTCGAGATGAAGCAGAATTGCTTGAACCCTCCTTTCCCGAAACCTATGATGATGTTACAGTAGATGAGCTGTTGAACCGCCTCCCATTGGTAGGTCCAAATTTACCTTTACCCTTCACATTCAGCAGTAGTCACCCCACCTTTAAGATATTAATCCTACATGAAAGATGGCCTCTCCATAAAGTGCAGCCCTCTGGCATGAGCCACATCCCATTATATGTTTTATATGTCTCCAGGGAATGTGTCTCAGTGTAATGACCTCTTTAATAAGATTAATTAAATGATCCCCATGATTACTTTTACGCTAACCTCCTAATTAAATGAACAGTCTGACACTGTTGGTAATGCACCTAGCTCACATGGGTGTTTCAAATCACAGGCACTGAGGCAAAAAAGCATAATTGACTTATTTTTAATTAGGAAGAATATTCTGGCTTCTGAGAATAAATTCACTGGTTTTCCTTAATTAAAAAAATCAAGTTCCATCCCCACTATTTGCCCTCCATCATTCTTTCTAATTGAAATCCTAGCTCCCCCTAAAACTGTAGAATAAGAAACATGCGCACCACCACTCCAACCTACATGACAGCTGATTCCTATCTGAAACTGTGTGACAAGTGGGGAAAGACCCTTTTGTCCTCTGTTCTGATATGCTTAATATTTGAGTTACTACTTAATAGAGGTGTTACTACTTCCTATTTTATTTAGCTGTGTGACAGAATATTTGGAGACAATGCACCTCATTCACAACTCTGTTACTCTACTTCCAGGGTCGCCAAACTTTACGAGAGGAAGGCCATATTAGATTTCTGAAGGGGCTTCATGGGCCGAAGCAACTGTGAAAAAATTAAATATATGCAAAATTGTTAAAAAAACCCAACACTACTCCATTGTTTTAAAAATAAATACATTTTAGGATTAGACTGTTTTTAGGATTAGACTTTTTAAAAAATTTATTTCTAAAAACCATTTAAAAAAAAAATTCTAAAAACTCACTCAGAGCCTGCTGCTGGCCTGGGTGAAGGAACCCAGGCTGGCAGCAGGCTGAGACCCCAGCTGGCAGGAGCCCATGGTGGGAACCCCAGAACAGCGGCAGGCTGAGCTGCTCAGCCCACCGCCGCTCTGGGAATTCCGCTGCTGGCCCCTTGCCAGATGGGGTCCCATTGCTGGCCCCACCCAGCGCCCGCTGCTGGCCTGGGTTCCTTCACCCAGGCTGGCAGCGGGCTGAAACCCCGGGGGCCGGACAAATCGAAGCCACGGGCCATATCCAGCCCTTGGGCCATAGTTTGGAGACCCCTGCTCTACTTCACTGATTTCAGTATATAAACAGACCTTACACTGGAATGAAACACAGTGGTGAATCAGGGCTGATATTCTTGAAAATGTATTAATCTCTGTTAGAGGATTTAGTGGTGCTGTTGAGGCAATTGGGAAAAAATGGACTACAAATAAACAAAAAGTAATTATTTAACGCATCCTAGCATTTGATAAACACTGTAGCCTTATATGAGTAAGAATTATTTTTTTCAGTTTTTCATTTCCTTCAGATAATAGAAGAAAACGCATTTTTCCAAACATAAGCAAAGATCCAAAAGATCACACTTTAGGTATAAGACAATTTCTAATTGATGGGTTTAGGAAGAAATGTTCCTTGTGGGAAGGTTATTCCATCATTTTCTCCTGCAAGATTTCTTACACCTTTTTCTATAGTATCTGGTGCTGGCCACAGTCAGAGAGAGGATATTGGACTAGACAGACCATTGAACAAATTTAGGAATTGCCACAATCAGATCCTTTTTTCCTCCCTCCCAGATTAGGGGACCATAACCATGCTACAGATTTCCCTGAAGAGGGAGAATCTGGTCAGTGTTGTCCATTATTCTATCAGTATCCACTGGTGCCATGTCAGCTTGGTGATTTGCACTTACTCACTCCAAGGATACAAATGATTTCATTATCATCCCTCTTGCCTAGTATTATGATATTGAACAACATTCTTGTTGGTCGGGTTTGATTCTACAAACACTCACTACCAGGAAAAGGCCTTATTGACATGAATAAGGGTTCCATAGATATCAAAGTTGCTACTCCCAGTAGGGACTCTTGCATGCAGTAGTTGGTGTCTGCAGGATTTGGGGCTTGGTTGTGTACAGTTTAGATACCGTTATCTGATTTAGCAGTCACTTGTAACATTGATTTTGAAACCCACATTCTTCTTGTTTTTCAGAATCTCTGAAGGAGACCTGGTAAAATCTATGACAAGAACAAACTATTTTTTGAGTTCCGCATAGTATTTCAAAGAAATGACTTCAGTATTCAAACCAAAACAAATATGTTGTGAGGTGACAGTTGTGATATATTTGTTTCTAATATAATAAAAGTTGTTGTTTACACTGTAAATATTACTTTAGAGATCTCTACCTAAAGCTGTACATATGTATGCTAGTCTAACTCATGAAAACCCTGTGATTTCATATGATGTAAATCCTTTACTTCAATAAATGCATTTGAAAAAGAGGAATGCACACCAGAAAACAGCACCAAATTACTGATTAACTGGCTTGTTTTTCCTATGATAACACTTCAGGTAAAATTGCATGATGCAATGGGTACATCTTAATAAAACAACTTAATAAATAAATACAAAAGATCATAGAAAAGAACTGTGCCTAGTAGGTTCAAACCGGGTAAGAAAACATTGATGGGGATAGGATCTGTACAAAAATATATGCTTTTCTAACAATTCACTGACTTCAATAAATAAAAAGGCATTTAAAATGATTGGATCTTTCATAGAACCTTCTTTTTTGTTGTTCTCTATTTTGAATGTTTTCATAAAACACAATTTAAGTTAAAGCCAGTAATGTTTCGTTTATTTTTAATGATGAACACTTTTTAATCCAAAATTGCCAAAACACGCAGAAGAAGAAGGGGGAAAAAAAATCTACCCCTTAATTCTTGATGTGCTAAAGTCATAGCAGTAAGTTTATTCTACATTTTGTTGTGTACAACTTTGCTGATGAGCGCATTCCTTCTATATAAAGTAGATCTGAAGACAGTTTACTATTTTTTCAAAATGAATGTAACTTATGAAATACATAGACAATAAAAAACATTTTATTATCACTGCAACTAGTATTGGTTTGATGCAATGCTGCAATTGCCTGAACAGACAAGAGCCCTAATAATAACAGAGACTAAATTAACACATTTTTCTTCTGGGCTATGCTATATAAATCTCTGATTGTATCAAAAGACACAATGGGCCTGATTCCTGAGTGTGTTATTCCAGTTTAATGTCGGTGTAACTCTAATGTAAAACTTGAAGAATGTTACTGTGAATCAGGACCACTGTGTACTTTAAACTACATAATCATTTGCTCACGAAGGACCATTTCAGAAGTTGTTTATAGGGCTTGATAATTCTAGTAGAGTATGAAAGAGTTCTACTGTATGTACTAGTTATGTAGCATAGACACCTCAGTACAAACTTGTATGGAATATCAGGCATAAAGCTAAGAAACCCCATTCATAATTTAAAATATTGTCAAGTTTGGAAAGGGCAAAGAAAGCACGTAGAGGCTGCTTAGAAATGTGCATATTTCCATTTGGAATTTTACTTAAATTTATGTGCTATAGACTTAATCTTGCTTCCACTGATGTTAACAGCAAAACTTTATTGACATCTGTGAATGTGGGACTGAGCCTTAAATTACTTTTGAGTTAAATGTGCACATTGAAAAGCTTCCTTTTCTTTTATTCATGCTGGGAAAAGTCAATGTGTTTCAAAAGAAAATGTCTAAAAGTGGCTTGTGCATGCTAAGCCAGAGGGCTTGTCAACACCTGAAATGCAACATAGGTGCCACTGTAGCAGTTCAGTGTAGACACTACCTACAGTGATGGAGAGGTTCTCCCACTGGCATAGTTAATCTACCTTCCTGAGAGAAGGTACTAGGTCTACAGAATAATTCTTCTGTCAGACTAGGACTGTCTACACCATAGGTTAGGTTGGCTTCACTATATTATTCGGGGTGTGTGTGTGTGGATTTTTTACACTCCTGAGCAACATACCAGATGAACATAACTTCTGAGTGTAGATTGACCTGACACTTACATGGAAAAAGGCTCATACAAAATGCAGACTGCCATTTTTTTCTGAACACATCCATTTATGTACCCAAATGGAAATTAGCTTCCATAAATCAAGTAACTGATTCTCTAGTTATCTATCTTGGATTTTCGATTTTTTTGGCACAAATAAGTGCATGTATGCGCAAAAATTACACACATAATTTCAATTTTGCAATTGGATACATAATGAATATTGTGTTCCATTGGCAGTTCCTACCTGATTATGAGAATATGAGTGAACAAACAGCTGTTGAACACTGCTGACACCTACGAACCTTTTGCTTCGTGATGTTTTATCCAGTGTAGTTGAATTCACTCAGCATTTCCATGACAAAACCTTATTTAAAAGATTATAGATTGGAAAAATACTCCTTAAGAAATAAAAATTGATATACATGTCATCTTTTTTTTAAAAAAATAGGAAAAGTTAATTCAACCAATTTTAAGTACACGAAATAGGAAAATAATGTATAGAAGTTTTCAGAAGTTTTTAACTCTTAAAAAATACGCAGATTGTGAGCAATTAAAATTATATAGTTCTAACAGGCCAAATTACCTTTGCATATTTGCAGTTTGGATCTCATAAAATGGAGTGATTTATTTGATGTAAAGTCACAACAACTAAAGAACAACTTTTTTCATTACATCAGAAGCAGGAAACCTGTCAAACAATCAGTGGGGCCAGTAGACAATTAAGGTTTTAAAGGAGCACTCAAGGAAGAAACACAGTTGTGGAGAAGTTAAATTAATTTTCTGCATCAGTCTTCACTGCAGAAGATGTGAGGAAGATTCCCATAATTGAGCCATTCTTTTTATGCGACAATTCTGAGGAACAATCCCAAATTGAGGTGTCAGGAGAGGAGGTTCTGGAATAAACTGATAAATTAAACAGTAACAAGTCACAAGGACTAGATTGTATTCACCCCAAGGTTCTGGAGGAACTCATATGAAATTGCAGAACTACTAACTGAGGTATGTAACCTATTGCTTAAGTCAGCCTCTGTGCCAGATGACTGGAGGATCGCTAATATAATGCCGATTTTTTTAAAAGGCTTCTGAGGTGATTCTGGTAATAAGTCAGAAAGCCTGGAAAATTGGCTGAAACTATAGTAAAGAACAGAATTATGAAACATACAGATAAACATACTATACTGGGTGAGTCAATATGGCTTTTGTAAAGGGAAATCATGCCTTTCCAATCTATTAGAGTCCTTTGAGCGTCTCAACAAGCATGTGGACAAGGGTGGACAGTCGATGTAGTGTACTTGGACTTTCAGAAAGCCTTTGACAAGGTCCCACACCAAAGGCTTTTAAACAAAATGAGCAGTCATTGGATAAGAGGGAAGGTCCTCTCATGGATCAGTAACTGGTTAAAAGACAGAAAACAAAGTGTAAGAATAAATGATCAGTTTTCACAGTGGAGAGAAGTAAATAGAGTTGTCTCCCAAAGATCTGTACTGAGACCAGTGCTTGTCAACATATTCACAAATGATCTGAAAAAGAGGGCAAACCGTGAGGCAGCAAAGTTCGTAAATGATACAGAATTACTCAAGAGAGTTAAGTCAAACGCTGGCTGTGAAGAGTTAAAAGGGATCTCACAAAACTGAGTGACTAGGCAATATAATGGCAGATGAAAATCAATGTGATAAGTACAAAGTAATGCACATTGGAAAGAATAATCCTAATTATACATAAATCCTAATTATACATACAAAATGATGGGGTTTAAATTAGCTGGTACCACTCAAGAAAGAGATTGTGGAGTCACTGTGAATTGTTCTCTGAAGACAGTGACACTCAAAAAGATGACAATGTTAGGAAGTGGGAGACTTCCTCTGAAATTTTGAGCTGCCTGAATTTGAGTGGCTGCAAATGTTTGCTGTAACTGGATAGTTTGAGATAGTATTTCTGTTTAAAAATATGAGAATAATAGGACAGATTCACATAATAGATTAAATAAAGTGAGTCAGATCCTCAGGTGATATTAGAGGGCAACCAGACTTTCAAGGTGAAAAAACTTTATGTGAGGAGGCTATTACTTTAGCAGGGTCAGTGGGATGTGCATAGGAGAGTTCAGGTTACTTGAGCTGGGGCTAGAGAAGGTAAGACAAAAGGCTGCCCAATCCTCCCTCTGATATTTCCTATGCTTTCCTGTACCCTTCCCCACACCCTTTCCCTCATCCTCCCTTGCTGTCTCCACTTTCCCCTTGCTTCAAACATCTCCCCTTTTCCTCCTCCCTCCCAAGCTCTGTCACCATTGTATCCATAGCAAAAAGCTATTTGTTTATTCTGTTTGGCATGTCTCTCTCTTTTAAAGCCTGACCTTTCTGTGACTTTTCTCTGTGCCTTGCTCAAGTTGGGAGAGAATAGAGGCAGCCATGTGCCAGGCTGGGAGTCCATTCCTCGGTACACAATCATTCTATCACATTTACTGTCAGTCTTCTAGGTTCCCTCCGCCCCTTCTGTTGTCCCCTTCACTCAATACTTTGCCTGAGCACGGTGTTTATTTGTGGTGCCGGGATGATGAGCAGCAGCACAGATGCCTTATCCCAGTTAGTGTCCCAAGCCACCATGAATACAATGATGTCCCAGGGGCATTGCCTATAATCTCATCAATTGCAAGTGGACACAAGTCCAGATTTTGCACTTGTATCTGCTTCCGACCCTATTACAGGTACAAAGTGTCCTTTTGCCACCTCCCCTACTTACTGCTGGTTTAGGGGGCATGGCCCTGGCCACCTTTACACACCCTTCCCCACTGTGCTGTGCCATGCACTGTAGGGCCGGCAGATTGTCTCCTTCCATGTATATGTGCTCACTCAGCCCTCACGTCAATTTCCACAGTTAGTTGTCTGGCCATACTTTCACGTGGCCAATCTGATATGGTTGAAAAGACAAACAAACCAGCACATAATACTATTTCCTGTGAAGATGGCAGTGTCAGACCCTGAGAAGAGGCACATCCTTGTTTTCATTGTTACCCTAGGCGTGTATAAAACCAGATTGTACTGCTTATGCCCATGAATGCAGGGTGAGATGCCAGCATGGTGAGCAAGGGTCGGATATATTTTTTGGGGTAGAGAAAGGCTGGGACAGAAGTAGGTAACTTTTGGGTGCAGCAGAGAGAATCTTGTAGGGCCAGGCACAAAATGCTTATGCCAGCCCTGGATAGGGAATTAATTTTCCAGAGCGCTGGCACACACAGAGTACAGGAGGTGGAGATGTCATTTGCAAAAGCTCCCTCTCCTGCTCCCACACAGCTTTCCAACTCCCCTCCATACCGTTCAAGTTTTAGTTTGGTTTGTGACTACTGCAGCATGCTGACCTTTCCCTTGGATAAATCTACCTTCTGTGGATTCTGAATGTGTGGTCTTCTGGGGCCTGTATGGCTCAGCTGGCCACAGATATTTTCAGCTCTGCTCAGTTCTGCTTTGAAATGTACAAAAACAAATTGCTTGCCAGTTTGACAAGCTGCCTCAGGACTGAAGCTGAATTACAGGAGCGCTGGTCTCCTAAACCACCTTTAACAAAAAATACTTGGAATACTGTAATTAGGTGACTTTCACTTTTGAGGTGCAGAATAAGAACCGTATTACTGAATAGAAAAGATTTATTCCACTTTATTTCTTTCTTTCATATACAAACACACTGGCCGTACTAGTACTAAAAGTGCATCGTATATAAACTTATGAGGAAGGAAAAAATGTCTACCCCTTTTTGAGAAGAACACTAAAAGCCTTTATGTGATGAACAATAATTTTAAGAGATCAAAAATATCTGAATTTAAAAAATGATCTTCTCTGTCAAGCTCAGAGACTGAGTACAGTGTTGTAGATGAGCCGTTTGCGGCTTGTGGCACAAAGGAGTCGGAGACTGCTCTTTTGTCAACACCAGTGTCCTGTGCTAGTTCCCACCACCACCTATATACAGTTCTGTACACTATAATACACTTAGGTAGCCATTTGGGGGAGAGCTAGCTCCTGCAGCTAGCCAGGAACAAAAGACACTCGCTCCTCCCTTTCCTGTTCTTCCCTCCCCCGTACTTCCTTTCTGCCACCTTTATAAAGCCTTTTGGCCCATAAGGCTCACAGGTGCTTTTCCTTAAACTCTTCCTTCTAAGAGCCACACCCTGCCAGCTCCTATTAACTCCCCTAGCTTGAAGTTTAGCTATCAGGAACTGAGCTAACAAGTGTTACCTCTGTTCCTCTAAAAAACAACCCAGGGTCACACTTGTATTAGTTTTATTACGATGAGGCTGTTAGGTCAGACAGAAAAGTGAAGGAGCTTATTCATACACATGTACACATTCACCGCATTCATACCCCCATGCACCCACACACTTACACAGGCGGAGAGTTACCAGAGACAGCATGGGGAGCTGAGAAGTCAAAGCATGGTACATCTGGTGTGTCTGCCTGCAGTCATGGATCCAGGCTGATGAGCAGGTCAAGGAGCAGCAGCCTCTTGTGTGTGTGGCTGCTTCTTTTTAGAACTGGGCAGCTCCTGTCATGTACACTGAACTTTTCCTTCTGTGTCCGACACCGAGAAGCATCCCCAGTCCCTGCTCCTTTCATGCCTCTTCTCTTTACAGTCCTCTGTTATTGCCTTCTCAGGGCAAATTATATCAGACACACCTGTCTCCGGGCTCTTCTTCCTCGCAATTCCTCTCTGCCCAGTCCCACATATACTTTCTCGTTCATGCTCCCTTATCTTCCACACACACTCCCTCGTTCACACTCTCTCTGATTGCGTGATGGGATATTACAAAGCTTGGAAGTTCATATACGTGGTAACTTGAAAAGGTTAGAGAGCTTGCAAAGGTTACAAAACTTACAAGGCTATATTAACAGCAACTGACTTTACAAAGCCTGCAAAAAAGGTTGCAGAACTTAATGATACAAGTTACAGAACTTACAATTGCATTTGAGCGGAGGCTTTACATAACAACAGAGGCTGGCTCGGAGTCTATTGGCCAGCAACCTGTTACAAGTGTGATATAACAAACAAAACATTTATGTTATCTAAATATGACCTTTAGAAAGATTCACTTTGTGAGCAAATTGTATTTGAAGGAGTGGTATCCTGGAGGGAAAAGAACAGACTCTATTTCAGCAACAATCCCCTCCCCTCAAATCTTTGAGTTATTAACATCTAAATGCAAGGTGTAGGGACCTAGGGTAAAATTTTCCAAAGCAAGTGAGCGAATTAAGAGCCTAAGTCCTATTTTCATAAATGGCCTTTGACTTAGGAGCCTAAGTCCCCTACATCTTCAATGAGAATTTCTGTAGGCTCTTAAATGGCTTAGTCACTTTTGAAAATGGGACTTTGGAAAATTTTACCCAGTATAAAAAATTACTTTTATCCACATTGCATCCTTTCTACTTGGAAAAAAGAAAAACAGAAGGAAAACCTGATTCCTGACTATTTAAGTCATATTCTTCCCCTGCTGGTTTATTTTAATCAATGATAACCTTCCAGACTGGAACATACAGAAATCAGGAATTCTGATAAGTATCTTATAATGAAGATGGGCTGCTGACAGTGACAAAGAGAACCGAACGTTAGAATTGGCATGTCATATTCTATGGTAATGTTACCCCCCTGCTGAGTCAAGAATCAGAGGGGTAGCCGTGTTAGTCTGGAACTGCAGAAGTGACAAAGAGTCCTGTGGCACCTTAAAGACTAACTAAAGTATTAGAGCATAAGCTCTTGCATCCGACGAAGTGGGTATTAGCGCACAAAAGCTTATGCTCTAATACTTTAGTTAGTCTTTAAGGTGCCGCAGGACTCTTTGTCACTTCTGCTGAGTCAGGGACTTGCACATCAGATTCCTGATAGAGGAGAAATCAGTGACGTGGAGGTGGATACACTATCAATCACACTTGTTTATTCTACACTATATACCTAGTCGTATGATGCCAGGTGTCACAGAGAGCATGCAGACTGACCCTTCTTTTCAGAGCCAGAGCCAAAACACAATGCCCGGGTCCCAAGGAGCAGCTTTGTGTCAAGAGTTGACTCTCGTTAGGGAGACTAAGGCAGGATACAACCCTTCGTGCTTGCACCAGCGCCTGTACAAACCAACTCCGTCACAAAACAATACAGCATTTCTTCCAAGACTGAACCCTGCTCACACACTAAGACCCTGTAAGACGAAGTCTACACTCTGAGCTGGTGGTGTGATTCTCAGCTCACATAGACATATTTGCGCTTGCTCTTATCTGATTGAAGACTCTGTCGGAGTAGTGCAGCTGTGATAGCTCAGGCAGCGGCAGTATGGGTTAGATGTCCCAAGTACAAGCCTGCCTGAACTCCATGGGTAGATGGTTGGGGCAGCTAGACAATGCAACCCTTGCACATACTGCCATGACTACATTCCTATTCATAAAGTACTAGCTCAGGTGAGAGCTAGTGCAAGTATGTGTATTGCACCCCGGCTTGTATTGTAGAAATAGCCTAAATATACCAGTGACACCTGGTGATCCTAACCTTAACACTATGCTCTGCTACAGCATGTTGTAGCTGAGAAGGTCTGAGCACCATTCTTGAGGACAGTAACATATGGTGGGCAAGTGAGAAAGAGAAATTGAGATATGGAGAGAGAATGCAAGCGAGCAAGAAAGAATCTCCTTGTAACGGTACTCAGTGATAAGTGATATATCCAGACATGACTATGATGGGTTTTAATCTGTTGTATAATTGTGGTCTACATTTTGAAAAGCGACTAGTGCCAACTTGAGATGCCTTAAAGGGTGCTGACTTTCAGAGGCAGGATGATCAGCATTTGGACATCTTTAAAGTGTTGCCACTTGGGCATCCAAAAACTGAGGAACAAAAATCATGAGTCACTAGAAAAACGTCATGCCTGTGTATTTTGATGCAGGTCTGCACTCATCTGCACTAACCAAGGGTGCACGCAAAGGGGAACTCTGACTTGTGGAACAGCTGAGACCCTGCATATTGGGTGGTCTGATCTTGAGTCTTAGATCTTACCCTTCCCCTTTATCCTGAGGCCAAGGCAGCTGAAAGCACCATCTCTAATGCTGCTCTTCAGTCAGCTGTGAAGGAATATTGGAGAGTGATGTAATGTCCTCTGAACCCATCGCCTGTTGTGAACATCACCTCACAGCTTTCCTATCTTCTGCCAGTCTGAGGGAGGGAAACCTGAGGGTCAATCCACTGCATACTAGTGAACGGACCACCAGGTTTATAGTGGCAATTCTGTGCAAGTGTAGGTTGCTCACTGTAAGAGTGCGGTGAGGTGAAGGTTGCTCGCTGGCCCAACCCCCTCATGAAAACGTAAAAGGAAGAGCAAAGGAAGCTACTACAGCACTCACTTGCTGATGTATTTTGTGCATATTAAAATATCACGCAAACTTGTAATCCCAATGACTAGTAGGAGGTGCGGGGGCAGGGCAGGGTGTCTCTTTTTATCCCCAGCTAAAGGGATTACCAGAGGGATTACCTACTGGATCATTAGTCTGCTGCTGTGCAGGAATAAAGAAATCCAGCTGAGAAAACTGCTTGGGTCATTGCTCTTTGATTAATGATTCATTCTCTGTTCCATGGAGGTGAGGACGCAAGTGCTCAATGTGCCCTTCTCCCACAGAAAAAAGCCCCAGCTCTGTAAAGACTGGATTGAATTGGCTGTAGCAAGTTCTATAGCACTTGGGCCCTATTTGAACATATTTTCCTGCAGAAGTGGGTAATTCAAAGTTTCATTTCCCTGACTTCAATTCAGTTGAATAGCTTTTGCATGTTTTTGGTATCCTGAAGGGTGTTAGCAAAGCACATGAAATAATTAAGTTACTTTTTGATGGCAGAACATACAGACCATAACTTAATAAAATCAGAATAGCATTTCAATAAAAGTCTTTCTTTTCTGTTCTTTTACAACTTGGATTACATGACCTTATTAATAAGAAGTGCCTGGCCAGCAGGTATTTTACTGTCTGTACTAAAGATACCTAATCCAAATGAATGTTCTATTTTTCATCTCAAATTATGTTACTGCTTAACTGTTTCCTAAAAGAAATCCATGTATCTGGATTGGGAAGGTACTGTGTTATGTGATGCATGCACTTTTCACTTGGTGGTAAATTTGACTGTAAAAACAACATGCCATCATAAGTGTTATTTTTCTGACTAAATTAAAAAAAACAAAAACCTTTCTGATTAAAAACTGAATACATCCTGGGTCCGGATTCTTTACTTCTCCTATTATTTACTGGCTGCAGCAGTGGAGGGACAAAAAGGAGACAGTTATGGTTCCTTAAGCCTTTCACCAGTTCTACATTGGCCCTGGCCCTGGTCCTATAGAGAAACTACAGAATCGCTCTTTACAGCCTTCTTCTGCTTTTAACATCCTAGTTTCATACTACTATTTCTGCTTTTCCCCCAGCAAGGCTTCATCTGCCATTAGGCCTTCTGAAGCCCCGGGTCCCCTCCAGGTGCAGCATTTTAGGTTAATTGGCCTCTTTTGGCCTACAATAACCCTCTCAGGGCTTGCATGGGGGTGGACATCCCATCACAAATAATCTGTTGCTAAAAAAAGAAGAAAAAAAAAGACAATTCCAAATGTTTGCTGATTTCTAAAAGTCAAACTTGACCCTCACCTTATTGCAGAATTCTGAAACTTTCTGTTCTGTTTTTCTACCTCCACTTTCCCCTGTCATCAGAAACTGGAGTGCCAAAATAATGGGAGGATTTTTTTTTTTTTTAAGACAGCATTTCAGGCCAATACCAGAAGTGCTTGAAATCTTGCCTCAGAAACCTGCTCTCCTGAAATTTCCACCCCAAATTTCGTGAACAGCTTCTACACTTACTAATCCAAAGCAAAAGAAACTCAGAACATTCCAGTCTTCCCCCCCACCCAACAGAAGAATAATAAGTGTAAACATCAAATCAATCCATATTTCTTGAATTGCTTTTTGAGTTATTTCTTCAATTACCGCTTTTCAAACTTTGAACTGATTATAGAACTTCATCCTGGTAATAGTTCCTGATCAAGTATTATACAACGTATTAAGTTATTACGGGCAGACTGTCAGCCTGTTGTTTTTCTGTTGCATTTTTTAGCTTTGTTGCAAATATATCTTGTAATGAAGAACTGAAATTGCTAATATTCCACACAAGAAACAAAAGTAAATACTAAAGTAAAAGCAAAGTGGCAATTTCTCCACAAGTAGTGTCTCCCCAATTTATATTCAGTAGTAGAAGAACATTTTATACTGAACCCTTTGAGTGCACATACAAAACAATCATTTAGATTCCCTAAACCTGGTGGCACTGACACAGGAGCAAATTAATGCTTTTAATCTTGTTTTATTTTGCTGATATTGACAGCCAGTGAATGAGACTCCACCAGATTTGGATTTTAAACAGAGTGCTTGGAAGAACTTGATTCAGTTAGGAGGTAATACATTTAATTAATTCAGTCTAGGCAGTATCAGGAGAATGTGTTGCAATCAAAGTATTCTCCAGTTAATTTGTTACCTTTCTACTGTGATAAGGGGTCAAGTAGTAGTATGAAATAGAATAGTACTAAATACTACTACAAGTAAAGAACATGTTCACATTCTGGCAGAAGGAAAGTGTTTTTGCACTTACACCAGTTTCCTTTTTGCTGAGTGTGCGCTTGTTCACATGGATTTTTAAAATCCCTCTTATCTGTGGTGGAGGCCAAGGGTCTGCTGAGTATTTCCTCATCCCCAGAATGGTCTCTTAAGGCCATACCTTTTGAGCATCCAGGGAGTGAAGGGCTTTGGGACAGACACTCACCTTCTCACATGGTCAGAAACTCAGCAGGTTGAAAATCTGCAGAATGGGTGCTTTGAACCTCAGTCAGTGACTCATGTCACCACTGTCTCTACTCTGCTTTACTCTCCTTTCCTTTTATCCAATTTAAGAGAATATATGACCTCTCTCACACACCTATCTGGCTGCTCTCTCTTACTTAGTATGCCCCATATCACCTGGGTATAAGGAGGTACAAACCTAATGAAGGCAATAGAGTTACACCAAAGTTGAGTTTGCCCCATCATAAAATCTTTAGGAGCATTTTTTTAGGTTTTCCTTTAAAGAAAGTCATAAAGATGAAGAAGGTGAGTTGAGAGTATCTAGAGAATAACAATGAAACCTCTGGGATTGCTTATTTGGTTTATCTCAGACAAAGGATGTATAGAAGGGAATTCCAGGGATCATATAATTTGTGCGCCAGCATCTTGTCAGGAGAGCTCCATTATTCATTATTATTATGAACATAGCAGATTATCAGATCTAATCTTGTGTATCTCTGGTGATGAAGATTTCTTTGACCTCCTTGGCACTTTATAGCATTGCCTGAATGCCTTTTTAGAGATATAACGGTTTTACTTATGCATATGGCTCTGGTAACTGCATGACTCAAGCTAGGAACCAGAGATGAAGTCACTCATGCAGTTGTTCATGTAGACCTGCAATCTGAGTGCAAAAGGGAAGAACAAAGACCCAGCCCACCATTACCACTTCAAGATTGAAATGAGACATTATTACGAAGTTCCGCAACATTGATTATTTCCTATCTTCAGTCATGAAGCTCCCCCAGAGGAAGTGGAATCTTTTCTGTGTAAGCAAGAATTGAGACAAGACTGGAGAAGATCACAAGAGAACTGGGGCTAGAACATGATACCCCAGCCTCATCCTGAATAACACTTTACTCCAGAAATAATTCTTTTGATTTCAATGGGACTGCAGGTGAAGTAAATTACTATTCAGTCTCAGCAAGGTTAGCAGAATCTGGCCATTTGGTAAGAACAGCCTTTTGTGAGAGCAGAGAAGCAGCACTGCATACCAATCTTAGAACTGCTTTGCCTTTTACAGACCTAGCTCTCATCCAAGAGCGATGCAGAAAAATGATCATCTGACCCTCAGCTAATAAGTATCAGCTATGCTTGTTTGAAACACCATGAACATTTTGGATATTGTAGTCATGGTACAGATGCATAGACTGAAAATTCTCACTTGGAGTTTGCCTCATGATGAAATTTCATACCCAGTAACAATACTGCAGAACTCTGGCAATGACTGAACATGCTTGCAAGCATATTTCTTCCCTAAAATTGTAAATGTTATTAATAGAGTGACTGATGTTTCATGTAGGAAACTCATGTAGGCGCTCACTCACACCAATGACTACTTGGTTCTGGCAGGCCAAAACAAACACTGAAGACTGTCAGAAGGGTAGGTTTGATTGCAAACAAACAAAAACAGTAGAAAATTTTCTAAACACTGAAAACAGATCTGGCCACTGAGTACATTTTGCAATGTTTTATCAAACAGCAGAATCCTCTTTAACAAATTGCTATTAAATGAGCAACATTAAATGATGCAACAAAGTTATCTGTTAGCAGATTTATGCTGCACATTCCTGCTGAGAGGCCCTGGAGAAATACACCAACCAGGACGAAGAATCAAGTAAAATCTACTGATGCTCTGTGGCTCTAGCCCTGCATGATAACTCTGCACTAGGTTAGTTAAAAAAATTTTAAAATAACGATGAACATATTTATTAAAATCAGCCTCATCGGTGAACTCTATGAGTTTCATTTGTTCTTGGGGAAGGATGGGATCTTTAGTAGATTTTAAGGCTGGAAGGGATCACTGGGCATAATACAGGCCATAGAATTTCACTGAGTAATTCTTGCATTGATCCCAATGATTTACAGTTGACTTGAAGTTTATCTTCTAGAAAGACAACCAATGGTGACTGGGGGGGAGGGATAGCTCAGTGGTTTGAGCATTGGTCTATGAAAGCCCATGTTGTGAGCTCAATCCTTGAGGGGGGCATTTAGGGATCTGGGGCAGAAATCTGTGGGTAAGATGGTGGCCTGCATTGTGCAGGAGGTCAGACTAGATGATCATAATGGTTTCTTCTGACCTTAAAAGTCTATGAATATTAAGGGATAGAAAAGTCACCACATCCCTTGTTGAAGTGTTCCAATGGCTAATTCCAGCTTGAATACATCTTGTTTCAGTTTCCAGTCACTGAATCTTGAAATCTGCAGCACTTGTCCACTAGCACATTCCTTGAAAAATTCCCAGTAGGATTCTCTGCCCTGGTCACTGTTGCATAAATGTAAATAACACTTTAAAAACTTAAACAGATCTAATCATTTGGGAGATACAAGACATCACAGAAGAGGCTGGGAAAGCATATGTGTGTGCTTCTCTGTCCCACAGTTTTATCTAAACCACAGCATGCAGGTTTGTCTTTTATGGAAGTCTGATTTTGCAGGGCCTATGCTGCGATTTACAGACCCCAAACTGAAACCAAAGGAGCAGTACTGGCTTAAGAGGGAAGCTGCGGAGGAGCTTCTCTAAAGCAGTGGGGGTTCATCAGTCAAGCAGTGGGAGAGTGAAGGAGAGAGTGTCTGAAAGCTAAAAGTCAGTTTGCAGCTTCTGGATTGGGGGTCAGGCCCGATCCTTTCCCCTTCCCTGCTGAGGGAGAATAATGGGCCATCAAGAAGCAAGCCAGGGAAAGCTTTTTTGACCAACTGAATCACTGAGGGAGATAGGGACTGTGACCATGTCCCTAGGCAAAGGAAAGGTAGGAAGTGGCATGGGGAAGGCTTGTTAGGTATGTCAGGATGAGGTGAGCGGGGCCCTCTCTCCCTTGGGCCCTGGGCTGAGAGGGCCTGGTCCCCCTAGCTATCCCTCACATCTGTCTAGGGAGCAACAGATTGTTCTTTGACCAGTCAGGAACGTCTACCCCAGGACTTTGGAAAGACTGTCAAGCCACCACCTGCCCATCAAAACCCACTACAAATTGGTGGGAAAGACTTTTGAGACGTAGCCTGCGCACTAAGCTTGCTGGCCTTCAGGTGAAACCTGCTGCAGGGCCATGAAACAGGAACAGATTGCACTTATTTTCCACCCTTTTTGCCTTGCAAATGCACAACCCTTTTGAGAACGTGCACTTTTTTACTTGTTTATGAATAGCCTTGATGTCACATTTTGCTTTAATACTCAGCTATTTTTCTGGCTCCAGGCAACTGTTGGCTTGTAATTCCCAAGAGAAATGACAGTGAAATGAAAGCCGTTAATCTGAAGGTTATTTATCAGTGTCCTGAGGGTTACTGTAGGTTGCTGAAGTTCACTTTTCATAACCAAGACTAAAGAAACATATATATTTTTTGACTTAATGCTCCTGGGCTCAGAAGGGAGGAAGCATATTATGCAAGGAAATACATATTTTCCAGGGACCGGTCTTTTGATGCAGCATCTAAACTTAAACAAAAGCCACAATCTGCATAAGAAGAGGAAGAAATCACGTCGCAGAAAACACAGCCGGTGGCATAGCCTGTCTGCATTCTTTGTGCACCCAAAGTCCCTAGTGAAGTCAATGAGAGGTATGCAGGGTTGGAACCCATTGAACTAGAAAACCCGGAAGTATGTGGCTTTCAAGAAGAATATTGCTGATGACAGACAAAATACAATTACTATAATTAGAAACTAGGACTGGGAGAGAGACAGGACAATGTTTTTATAAATGGGCTTTAGAAAAGGACTCATTGACTGAAAATGAATTTGAGTCAGAGCCTATTGAAGACAATGGAAAGTGCCTTGGATTAGGTCCTAAATTCACCATCCTGCTAGGTGATGGTGACTTCAGCTGCCACTGAAATAACTGAACTCAATGGGAATTGAAAACTTCTAACACCCTGTATAATTCTGGGGTGAATGTTGATATCTATCATAGAATCATAGAATATCAGGGTTGGAAGGGACCTCATGAGGTCATCTAGCTCAACCCCCCTGCTCAGAGCAGGACCAATCCCCAACTAAATCGTTCCAGCCAGGGCTTTGTCAAGCTTGATCTTAAAAACCTCTAAGGAAGGAGATTCCACCACCTCCCTAGGTAACTCATTCCAGTGCTTCACCACCCTCCTAGTGAAAAAGTTTTTCCTAATATCCAACTTATACTTCCCACATTGCAACTTGAGACCATTACTCCTTGTTCTGTCATCTGGTACCACTGTGAACAGTCTAGATTCATCCTCTTTGGAACCCTCTTTCAGGTAGTTGAAAGCAGCTATCAAATCCCCCCCTCATTCTTCTCTTCTGCAGACTAAACAATCCCAGTTTCCTCAGCCTCTCTTCATTGGTCATGTGCTCCAGCCCCCTAATCATTTGTGTTGCCCTCTGCTGGACTCTTTCCATTTTTTCCACATCTTTCTTGTAGTGTGGGGCCCAAAACTGGACACAGTACTCCAGATGAGGCCTCACCAATGCTGAATAGAGGGGAATGATCATGTCCCTCGATCTGCTAGCAATGCCCCTACTTATACAACCCAGAATGCCATTAGCCTTCTTGGAAACAAGGGAACACTGTTGACTCATATCCATTTCTCCTTCAAGCCAGAACATGACAAAAAATAATTCTGTCAGTTTTTAACTGAATTGTCTACAAAAGAGAAGTTTAAATGTGGCTGTGCCTTAGAATCTACATGATATTTGCAGGTAAATGAAACAGAAAACTCAGGCCTGAGCCTGTAGAGTTGACTGGTAATGCCAAATTGCTTGCATGGAGTCTGTGGTGGGATCTGAGCCTTAGGAAAATACTAAGCAATGATAATGCCATAGTTTATCATCCTCTATTATATTCCTATATCTGAATGCATTAAATGAATCAGAACTTGTACAGTCAATGCATTTTGACTATGTGGCAATTTCCATTTTTTCTTTATGTTTTGCAAATGAAAAAAATAAAGCTGATTTAAGCACCCAAGCCAAAACCAAAACTAAAGAAAACAACAAAAAACACAAAAAAACTTGGATGCAAATATGAAAATGTGTGAGACCCCAATCTGCCATGCAGGCAGTCCCTCATGAAGCCCCTTTGACTTTAATAGAGTCACTCTGCATGGAGTCACTTATAGTATAGAGCCTTAAGTCAATCAAAGTTAAAATTAACTACTTGGAAATAAACATTGGCAATATTCACAGAACTGCTAAAAATGTGGGTGGGGGGTGTGTGCATTCTTCCAAATCCACTCATAAGCATGTAATTGAAGTTAAAGGAATTACACTGGAGAGGAATTTAACCCATTAGCTCAGATGCTGCTGCTCAGTTCCTTCAAGACAACATTATCTCAAAGTGTCCTTAATGTGATATTTATTGGGGATATTTATTTCTTCTGTAGTGATTTCAAATCCTTTGGATAAGAGATTTCTCTCCATCTCTGATAGAGCTTACTTATATAAGTTGTATATTTTTTCTACTTCTGCCACATAAGTTTCCCATGAAAAGTTTCTCCAATCATTTCTTCAGTCAAAGGCTGATCACATATTGTACGTCATATAGAATTGTTATATATAGGTTTGTTGTTGTGATTGCCTTTCTAATCTTTATTCAAATACTCTTCTTGAAACAGCCATGTATCACTTCAAATACACATTCTGCTCCTAATTTTCTGATGTCTTTTACATGTTACACCCCTATTACAAGTTTCAACATATATATACATAACATGGGACTGTGGCAGCAATTATTATCTTTAAAATGAAAAGGGAGACCTCTTTATTAATACAATATGATACCGTACAGAAAAAAAAACCAAGTAGAATTTAATCATAGCACTCTGGGCGCTATGCTAATTACAGTCCATTTTATAAAACTTTCAGTGAGGTACAATACTTTTAATAGAAAGTAGAAAAATTATCAAATGAGTCACTCATCTCAAATTATTTTTAATTCCCACTGATTTAGGGCACATCAGTGAGTACAGAAAGAGAAGAAGTTAAGTACAACTTTCCTTTGCATTGAGGCTCACAATAAATGTCTGCCACAAGGTAAAAAATCATTCTGAACTAAAATGACCTGATGGCCTCCTACACAAGGATCCAAACCACATATTTATGGGATGATTCAGCTGCACTAATTTACAGTTTATTAGCCACATTGATTTCCTTATCCCTCAAGAGAAAGGAAACGAAATAGAGGGACATTAAGAGAAGACATGGAATTAATAGACACTGGAAACTGTCAGAAAGGTTACAGCAAGCATCTGGGAAACTCAATAAGATCACAATAAGTATGCATTTTTATCCAGTATTTAAGAGGTCAGCCTGTTAGCACTCATTGCAGCCAGTTCACGGAAGACCTTCAGGAATGACTAAATCACAAGGATATCTTGACTCCTTTGAGATCGTAAAACATACTCATCCAGGGAACAGCAGAAACAACAAGAGCTTAGTTTGTACATATGACATTTACTCCATTGCAATTTTGTTACAGCAGCACATGCTTTTATGACAATGAGACTGAGGTTCTGCAGTTCCTTTGTGAGAGGGTTCTCGGCAAGGTTTCTCCACCACTTGGAAACTGAGCAAAAGGTAGCAGCACATTTGCTTGCTGGCTCGAGCTTTTAAAGCCTGCTAAAGCCTGCTCTATATTCTTTACGCTTTACACTGCCTGCCTAGGAAGGAGCAGGCTGACTTTTAATTTTTTGAAGCCCTTGATGTTGCAGTCCCCAAACTCTATCTGAAACCTCCTCATTATGCTCTGGCTCTGGGTTAATCCTCTTTCACGTAGTGCAAACATATAAGAAAATGGCCCAAATCAGATCTATATGAGAATTTAAATCCTCTTATTCCCTGGCTCTGTGAAGCAACAGTCAGTAAGGCGGAATCAGAGAAAATGTGTCTTCTTGCTCTTAGTACTATGTAGTAAATGGACTGAAGGAACGTAAAGATATTCCTAATGAACATTTTACTCCAGTGTTGAAATTCCTGCTAGCAAAACTTCCTAAGAATTTTCAGGAAATTGTTTGCTCCCTTTCCCTCGTGACTGGCCTTTCTGTCATTTGTGCATCTCACCACTCTCTCAATCCATGCCCAGTTCAGTTACTGGAGCATCACCCATATCTTGGGCCTGAGGTTCTCATGTGATGCTGTAGTCTGTGGGAGGAAAGATAAAGCCAAAACTCAGGCATCTAAACTCAGTGGAGAAAAGGAAAATATATAATTTTGGTCCCTAATAACCATTATTAGGCTCCATAGAAACAGAGTCCTCGAAATCTCTATAATCTCTGTGGCTAGAGATTTATTTTTTTCTGAATGCAGCCATATGCTTTCATAAAATAGTTAACTGCCTAGGTATAAGAAGTGAACATTAAAATAAGTAAATATTTTAGAACATGAATAGGGCCCAGCCTGCACTTTTTACTCAGACAAAAATTGCATTAACTAAGACCATCCCCTTATGGAGTTAAATAGGCACATGCATTAAATATGTATATTAAACTGGACCTTTGTGAAAAGCCTTTCCTTTCGGGATGATATTGCTCTAGCTCATTATGTACTGTAGGGAAGTAACTTCACTGGGTTATATTCCTAAAAAGAGCATGGTAACTCACAACTCAGATACATTTTTAGCTCAGCAGCTGTTCCAAACCTCAGGCTGTTGATGTCCAATGTTAATTGGTAAGCACTTGTGAGGAATATACAAAAAGAAAAACGAGTCTGCCTAATAAAGCTGCATTTTCTTCTTGAAGTGAGGGGGGTTAAATAAGCAAGTGCAGTAATGAAGGGGTGCAATGACTTACAGAAAAATCATAATTTATAGACTACCAAAGACAATGGAGTTTTAGACCATGTTTGATGAGTTATATTTCCAGCTGTTGGATTGCCATGGGCTGCTTTCCTATCACTCTCTCACTCTGGCATTCTGACACTCTAGCATTAAATTTAGCTCTTGATCTTTGAAATAAATGTCACCATCGTGCCTAATTTACTATTGTGTTACTCCAGCTTTATGCTGGTGTAATTCTGTTGATTTCAGGGGGTTACACCAGGAGTAATGCAGTGGTGAGTCAGGGTTATTATAGGTAAAACCATGCAAATTCTAAATTAGTACTGTAATCTATTGTGACCTAAAGTATTATATCAGAGTCTCAGCAGGTGTAAATCGACATAGCTTCATTGATTTCAATTCCAATTTACACCAGCTGAGCGTCTGCCTCATTTTTGGTAAAAACTGAAATAATTTCTTTTTACTTTTATTTTAAAAGTTGTTTAATTATAGAGTCCTTTATAGAAAATTTCATTTCTCCTTCCCAAAAGTCTTATAGGGTTCAGGGTCTTCCAGGATAGGACAATGCATAGGAATGCATCCACTTTTAAAGGAAAACAGAATATCTGGTGAGTTGATCCTCTCATATAGATTATGACAAACATAAAATGCATCTTTTTGCAACTTCAGATTAAGTGTAAAATGGAGTTTAGGTATTTGATGCATACAGGGGCTGTAGATAGAGCTGTGACAATTCACACTAGTTTAGGATCTGTCTCATAGTTTGGAAAAATAGAAAAATTGCCAAATGTTGAGTAAAAATTATTACTCAGAATTCATTGGCTGTTTTTGATTCATTTAGTCAGATGAATGAGAACAAATAACTTTAAACAGAGAAAACTACTTGGAACAGCATTGCCAGTAGCTAGACTTACGAAATTTTATTGGACAAAGGAGTCCAGTGTCAAAGTGGGTTTGAAGAATAAATGTTCAGAATCCATTGAAATAGGTTCTCTCTTATGAGATCCAGGGAGTCCTCAGTGCCAACTGGCAGAGGGCACACCATACCATAACTCTCTTCAGACCTGACACACCATTGCCCCCAAATCTCTGTTGTCAGAATCTGTATCTAAAACATGTAGTGGAAGGTGTCATATACAAACTGGCAACATGCTAGTCATTAATATTGTATGATGTATGTGTGGGCAGTGTATAAACTATTACAGGTGTGTGCTGAAAATATGTTCCTAAAATGTGTTTGGCAGGCAGCACCAAAGCCCAGCCTGTGCTAGACAAAGGAATGTTGTTTTACAGGCTCAGCTGTGTCTCCAGTGTAAACTGAGCAAGGTGAAACCAAAGACAATGAAAAGCACCCTTACAAGTAAGGTTAAATGAGGTGGGCAAGGGGGAAGATGGCCACTTAGCAATCTTGATGGGGATGGAGATTTCATCCCAGGAAAGCCTTCCTGCCCCTTGAAACAGGGTCAATGAGCTTCGAGAAGATATAAGCAGAGGCAAAAGGGTATTGCTACCCATCACTGAGGAGACAATAGGATACAGCAGCCTTTGAGCCTACGAAAGTTGGGTTCCCTGTTCTGGAGGACTATGGATGCTGATATCTTTATGTAAATGAGTAAACTGCTCAGGTAAAGATTGCCATGTGGTAGAATTAAATTTTAATCACTAGGAAGCATGTTTTGTTTGTTTAATTTCTAACCTTTCCTCTCCCTTTCACTCTGACTTGTAGTCACGTATCCCTATATTCTTCATTAATACACTTATTTTTGTTTTTATTACCTAACCATCTCAGTGTTATACATTAAACTGAAGTGTGGATCTTGAGCCAAACTACCAGATTAGTGTGTGCTGTCTCTTGAGAGGCAGCAAAGGTGATAACTTCTGTGAGCACCCCGTGAGAGGGACTGGACACTGCAGGGGAGAGGGTTTGGGGGAGACTCAGGACTGGAAGAGCTGTTGGTGTCACCCTGAAAGGAGTAGACAGGGTAGTGGAAGCCAGGATGCTGTGAGGTCTCAGGGCTCTGAGCCAACGCAGCACAGCACGGAAGCAACCAGGGCTACAGGGCAGGCAGTCACGTAATCCCTTACTGGTCCAGGTGAAACCCCAAGCTTATTATCATCATCTATTAATTAAGAAGTCAGCCAGAGACATTTAGCGGGGTATGGCATATATATTTGAACTTAAACGGAATGTAATTTCCTTTATCGATACATTTTTTATATCTGTGGTTGGGTGTAGAGTTCTTGGTTCATGGTAATACAAAAAGAGGTTTATATTTATAAAAGAAGTAAAAGAATGACCTTAGCAAAACTTCTTCTCTAAGAAAATGAAAAAAAAATTGTTTAAAAATTGTTTCTGTTTCCCACACTTTTAGGGAACATTGGTATGTAGGGTAGGATGCCACCCTGGTCATGAAGGGGTTAAAAAGCTTATGCACCTGTGAGGCTTGTCAAGCCTGGAGATGGGCAAGTCCTTAAATGGGAGGATCCCTGCTCAATGCAGTGTGGTACTCAGAGAAACAGAGCAAGTACTCCCTACCCCCACAGAGAGGGAGTGGCTTATCAGGAAAGATGTTGAAGAGCCTCTGCGACTTGGACCCTCTGGAGAGGTAGATGGACCATCTTTACCTTGGCTTCCTTTTTATTAGAGCCCAGGGTACTCAGCCTGAGCCCCTCAGACACACACTGGTTAGGAAACTAGGCTGTTTACAGACTATTTATCATTTGCCTGGTGGGGCACAATGGGGTGAGCCTGGGTCGCAGGATTATTTTGTTTGTCCTTTTTATCTGGTCATTCCCACATGCGGGGGGAGGGGAGGGAACGCGGAGCTACCTCCTTAAGGCATACAAGTGGAGGACTGCACTCTGTAATCTGGTGGCTCCTGCAGCCAGAGGACATCTGGGGGTCAGAGGGATGCTCACTTTCACCCCCAGGGGACACCCTCCAAATACAACCCATGGCAACTGGACGCAGGTTACTATGCAGTCAGAAGGCATCCCTAAGCTATAAGTAGAGCTGATTTTTTTTGTTTGTTTTAACCAACACACACAGATAAAACACTCTTGTTACAAAAAGGTGTGTGTGGAGAAGTTGGGGTGGGGTGTTATCCAATGGAAAAAACAATGGAAATGATTACTTGTATCAAAAGGCTTATCTATATGAGGCAAGCAGTAATGTGTGTAAACCCTGCCGTTGTGAACTAAAGGTTCCTTAGTGCATTTTAATATTGGGCTGTTTGAAAGAGTACTATCTTTAAACACACCAGGGAACATTACAAAGAGATTACTTATTATAGTAGTATGTACTATAATGAGTAATGTATCCAATATACATTATATATACCATGAACAATAAAGACAATTCCCTGAAAACCTCTTATTTTTGAGCATACTCTCCCGCCCCAAATGAAATTAATAAATTGCCCAAAACGGAAGTCCTAGCTATAAGGAAATTGCAGCAATTTCTTTTGAACTTAGGTGCATGGTGTATTGATGACAAGTAATAAATACATTCCATTTTAATTTTACTTGATGTAGCAATACTTCTGATTTCCAGTTGTGGAGTCTCTAATACCTTCTCATCCATGAGCTGTGCTTTACAAAGGAGCTGAAAATGCAACCGGTTTATTTGTATGTTAATAGAAATCCCTTCCAGCCAGGTGTTGGCTGGAATCATTTGCAGTATGAAAAGAAAGCTTATTAAACTTTATGCAAGAAGTTTTGTTAATTTGGATTGTCAGAAAACAATGAAAAAAGTTGTCACCTCAAAGGCAGAGAACTTTCTTTGTAGAAGAAAGCTTTTTATCAAGGTCTTGTTTGAACTCAGCATAGATATTCGTATAAATTGGGGAAACTCCATTATTATGCTGAATGAAACCTAATCATATGCCAATATGTGTCTGATACCAAGGAAGGTCCACATTGTAACTTGATTCCTTCATACCAGATGAAATCTTAATCAAAAGCTATTGTGTGTGACAACTGGTGACATTTTTACAGCAGAAACTGTTTGAAGTGGTTCCTAGACTGACTACATCCTACAAGGAGACCTGATTATATCCATGACAGCAAGTGCAGGGACTAGCCTCAGTTGTGGAAGTGGTTACTTCAGTTACTTACGTGGTCCACATCAACATAAAGAAAATGAGGAATACTTGTGGCACGTTAGAGACTAACCAGTTTATACAGCATAAGCTTTCGTGGGCAATAGCCCACTTCATCGGATGCATAGAATGAAACACACAGAAGTAAGATGCATTTATATACACAGAAAGCAGAAAAAGTTGGAAATTACCATAACAATTCTAAGAGGCTATTTAATTTGGATGAGCCATTATCAGCAGGAGAAAAAAGTCTATGCATCCGATGAAGTGGGCTATAGCCCACAAAAACTTAAGCTGAATAAACAGGTTAGTCTCTAAGGTGCCACAAGTATTCTTCATTTTCTTTACAGATACAGACTAACACGGCTGCTATTCTTAAACCTGTCACATCAACGTAGTATCTGAGCACCTCATAACCTCAATGTATTCTCACAACACCCTGTAAGACAGATATTATCCCATTTTACAGATGGATAACTGAGATGCAGTGACTACATTGTGACACCCAGACAGTTGGTATCACAGCCAGGAATCAAACCAAGATCTCCTAAATTCCATAAAACCATCCTTCCCTTCTGTCTTCATCACATATCTAATGCGAGTGTATAATACTAGTTTATTAATGTTCCAACAACAACATGTCTGCATTAATAATAAAGTACTCCTTTTCTTGTACAAATATCAACACTTAAGTGTCATTTTACTGTGGCATACTAACAGTCCAACAGGACTTTTTTCAGCTAAGAGTTTAACATTTACTTTGATGGCATATGCTAAATGATTGACAATTTTAATTAAAAACAAACAGTGGAATTATGAGTAGATGTTGAAAGCCAGATGTGAGATGTAGCTATTGCCAAAAAGGGGGAGAATAAGTGACATCTTAGATTTCTCCAAATATTAAGAAAAACAAGGCATATGCCTGGATACAGCATGAATAAAGTGCTTTAGGAGAGTTGATATAAAGGGGCAATGTATTATGATTTAAGTATAAAAACACAAAGGACCCAGATGTTAGTAAACCTTATATGAGGCTTCAAGAAGTTAACTATAATGGCAGCAACACTGAACTGAAATTGAATCAATGCTGCATTTGTCAGGACTCATTTCATCAATTAATTCCCTTAGGTAAATGTAGCGCTCATGTAAAGTGTTAGACATCCCTGCCGAGTGAAGTCTTATTTTTCAACAGAAGAGGTACAGTGTGGGCAGCAATTTCCCAGCACGGCTTCACTAAAGTGCAACCCTCACATAAGACTTCTATGGGTGTGTTAACCGCTCGCAAGGCAATCCCTGTAGAGCTCCCAGCTTTCCCCTAACTGGTCTTCCTTTGTTCATGTCAAATTAGCTAAGTCCATCAATTTAACCTAAAAGAAATCAATCAGGCTTTCAACTTCAGGGCTTGCAGTCTTCCTTTGTCTCCCTATCAGATTCTTAGAGGCAGTCTGGTGTAGGGCTAATTCCCCACTACTAGCCCAGGCCTTACTGCCTCCCCATCTCTCTCTGTTCTTCCTCTTACAGCTGGGCTTATTTTTCTTATTAGTCCCAGTTGGGGTCCATCATCCATGCCTCCATACCTGGCAGTTCTGGCATGTCTGCTGAGGTGTGGTCACCCTGGTTGTCTGGAAATAGGGAAGTCTCTCCTCTCCTTCTGCCTGTGCTCAGTGTGGGGTTTGTGAACCCTATTACAGGGCGACACCATTTGTTTTGTTTCCATGTCTATTCACAAGTCTAGTTTCTCTGTGAAAGTGCCATCAAGGGTGACAGTTCATGGCAAATGTAATGCATATCAGTCCATCAGGTGCTAGACTGGGACAATCAAAACATTTCATGTATGCCACTGAATAACAATTTGATGGCAATGATTTTTGGTCACTGTGGGCAGGGGCTGGATTCAGACTGGGAATCCAGTCCAGTGAGCTCACACAACTTATTAAATACTGGATCTGGAAATCATTAGCATTTAAAACCTATATTGGAAATCCTTTTTTTGAAAAACGAGTGCCTTAATTGGCATGGGATTTTGTAAGAGTCATGAAGCACATTTTTCATCTAATTTGCCTGTGTGGGAGTGAGTTCTATTTTGCCGCCATATCACTGATGAATAATGTTACTTATTTAAAAAAAATCTGACTACTTTGGAGAACTCTGAAGTCAACACAGATGTTTTATTATAACTGCTTTAGATATGATACTTAAAATTCTTCAGTTAAAAGCTCCCTTCCTCTGGGTAGTTGAAGATCCACAACCATATTACCTGACTTGAAACCTGCTAACAGAAAATATCAAAATTCTGCACAATATTAAGCATATTATTAATTTTTTGGGTTTTGATTAATTCACAAATCTAATACTTTGCATTTATATTACAATGTGTATATATTAGGATCACAAAACACTTTACCAATATTAAGCCTCAATCGCAATGTTCGTGGGAAAGAAAGTTAGCACCAAGATTGTCTTTTAACAGATGGAGCAAAAAGACAGGCGCGGAGAATGCAAGTGATAACCCAAGGTCAGAAAGTGAGTTACTGCAGAGCCAGAAACAGAACTCAATACTCTACTTGTGCATGCTATGTCCTAAATACATGGTACAAACCACGAGGCCCACTGAAGAATCCAGCAAACACTGCATAAGGCTAATGTTAATCTTGGGTATGTCCCACAAAGCGAAGCGCATTGCTAGCATGTTGGAGTTACACACAGTGGCTTAGCTCCATTGCTGTGACCGAAGTCTACATTTATACTAAAACAAAAGAAGTTAAGAAAAGATGATCCTCAGGTTTTGATGCTTTCAGGGGCATTCAGATAATAATAAAGACACTCCAGTTACCAGTCAGACATGCAACATTATAATTCTATATAGCGCCTTCACTTCCAGAAATAGATCTTTACTCAATGAATTATAGGAAACAATTCCACTCTCTCAGCAAACAGAGGGAACTGCTAGACTCACTGTAGGAGCTGCTCTATCATTCATCATGTAGAAGGCAGGATATACATGCATATAAACCCATGCTTCACTGTGCACTTGTATACTGGCTATGTATTTAAGATT
The DNA here is from genome assembly GCA_007922305.1 of Dermatemys mawii. Taxonomy (NCBI): domain Eukaryota; kingdom Metazoa; phylum Chordata; order Testudines; family Dermatemydidae; genus Dermatemys; species Dermatemys mawii. The sequence goes on from ML677333.1 coordinate 83,026,253, forward strand.
TCTGTTCCTGTAATATTAAGGATACAGGGACAAATTCTTCCCTGATGTAATTCCATTTCCTTTAAAGGATTTACATCATAGAAGAATCTGGCCCAGTGTGTTCTTTGGTAGGTGAAGAGATACATCAAATTCAAGACTCTTTTACAGCTATCTAATAACTTTGAACTCACTCTGCATCCTCTTACATATTTCATCTGAATTTGGTTCATGGAGTTTAAGTTAGTTTAACTTAAAAGTTGAGGTATCAAAAGAGAAAATCCAACAAGAATAAAAGCAACTAACAGGAGGATGTAAGTATGTAAATTAAATTACTTTAATTACACTTTCTTTAACTCCTTGGTGGTTAAGTTACATCAATATAACTTCCATTACATATACACATCAGTAAGCAGGTGTAATGACGTCTAAAAAGGCCTAGGCTACTGTAAAGAACTCTAACTTACACTGGCTCTTCAGCCAGCCACCGGCAGAGATTAAGAAGGAATTCCTCCACCCTCTAACTGTAGCCTAGAAGGTTTTATATTTCCTTTCTCTGAAGCATCAGAGATGATCACAGGTGCTTGGCTGGCTGGTTCTTGCTAATATATTCAGGGTCTAACTAATCACCGTGTGTGGGCTGAGGAAGGAATTTTTTCCCCAGGTCAGATTGTCAGTGACCATGGGGATTTTCACCTTCTTCTGCAGTGTATGGGTACAGGTAACTTGCCAGGACTATTTCCCTGCCATTCCAGGTTCCCTGAGTATTGATGCACTTCAGTCCCTTCTGTTCTCTGCCTGTGATGCATAATAATCTCTTGATCTCACGTACTTTGGTCTCACTTCCATTTTTGGGTTTAGTGTGTTGGTGCTGGGAGGGGTGGGTGGCCTGTGATACACAGGAAGTCAAACTAGATGATCTAGCAGTCCCTTCTGACCTTAAACTCTATCGTTTACACTACGGAACTTGACTCCAAATGTTTCCCAAAGCTCTTGAAGTTCTAAACCATGAGTAGTAAGTACAGTGTGTGTGCTCATTTGAACAGATCCTTGAAGTTCTAGTCCATTGATATGTTTATATTGCAATGTATGCTTAGGGTTAGTGTAACTTGAGTCAGCAGACGCTGAGTTAGGGAACCCAGGGCTCGAGCATCTACATTAGTTGTCAACCCTAGGTTAAGAATTTTCTAATTGGAACCCAAACACAGGGCTCCAGCATTAGTACCACAGTACGCAGATCCAAGACCAACCAACCATATCCCAGACTTTCTAGCATCCTCCCGAAATGTGGCTGCTGTAGCCCTTTGTTTGTGGTGCAGCGTGGGGAAAACTTGACTGTCTATAGGCCAAAGAAAGTAAGTCCATAGGTTCTGGGGTACTTTTGGTGGACTCCCAGCGCACAAGCCCAGTGGGGCTGTTTCTACACTGCAAAACAATAGAGCTTGAATTCTGGGTCCAGCTTGACTGAGGCTCAGATCCTCTATCCTTGTGGGGTCCTTCAATCCTGGGTCTGAGCCCTGGGTTGATGCGATCTGTGTGTAGATGGAAGGGGGTTAGGCTTAAGCCTGAGTTCAAACCCTGGGCTTACATTTCAGTGTAGACATATTCCAAGTGTAGATAATGTTCACAGTGAAAAGCAGAATTCCTCAGCATTCATTATTTTCATATTTCATTTGCCAAATCACCATTTTTCACTTGGAAAGGCATCCATTCTGAACAGGTAAATCCCAAATTTCCAAGTTGGCAGTCTGAAGTTCAAAATGGGACTTTTTGCATATTTAAAAATATTCTCTTGTGATGTTTTTCAGGGCACCTAGGGCTGTGTGTCCCCTTGTTGCCCCCTGCCTCTAGCATGAGGGAGTCTTGTCTGTGGCAGCTTGAGGTTAGCTTCGGAACACTGCCAGTCTGCCAGCCACTCAACTGCTCTCTGCTGGGCTACACCAGCCCTGCCTTTTCCCTGCTGCTTGACTATAGGTGCACCCCAGCTCCCTAGTCCCTTCCATGTTCCCCAACACTATGCAACCCTTGATCTCTGGCTACCCACAGAAAACCCAGATCTTCTATTCCCAGAGGAACAATGTACCCCAGTTTATCAGTTCTGCCTTAGCCTACTGCTCCTCTATCACACAGAACTCAAGTTCAATTACAGTAAAACAAAAGGAAATGTATTTGAGAAATGAGTGTGAGGGATGGAAACAAATGGTTATATATAAAACAAAATAATAAAATGGGAACTAAGGTATTTTCTAATTAATAGTTACCCTTCCTATTTAATAAAGTAGGTTTTCAGCCCAGAGCTCAGGCTTTTGCGGCATGAGCTAGGACCCAGTCGTGATGGGTTCCCTCTCCCTTCTGGGATGCCACCTGATGTACTGGGATTTCACTGAGCCTCTCCTGCTCCACCACCCAGCTGCAGCCACAGACTGAGCTCAGCTTTGTGTGAGAGGATTCCCCCTGCACTCACGTGCACACCCTTTTTGGGAGATAAACCCAAAATAATACTGCCTTGCACTATAGAGAAAAATCTGCACAGTGGAAGCTCATAAAAATCTGCCCTCTTCCTCAGTGTGAAGAGAGATGTGCACGATGTCTTGCCCCCTCACTTAGAAAATTACAAAAACTGGGTTTAATAATAAACAAGATATGAGTTTATTAAGTACAAAAGGTAAATTCTAATTGATTCAAAAGAGAGAAACGGAACAAAGCAGTAAATAAAGAAAATACACAAACTAGTCAATAAACAAAATACACGAACTAAGCTTGACACACTCTCAAGCAAATTTTCACCCTTAGACCAGGTCTATACTTGTGGGGGAGGAGGTCGATCTAAGGTAAGCAACTTCAGCTACACGTATAGCTACTCCTCACAGTGGTGAGTCAACTGCTGCCGCTCCCCTGTCGACTCCACTTCTGCCTCTCGCGGCGGTGGAGTTCTGGAGTCAATAGGGAGAGCACTTGGGAATTGATTTATCATGTCTATGCTAGACACGATAAATTGATCCCCAATAGATCAATCACTACCAGCTGATCTGGTGTATAAGTTACAAGGTTTCAGTATATGCTCTCTTTAATGGATAAATATTATTTAAGTAGTGTATTAGTTATAGTGAATTGCTTGTAAAGAATAGTGAACTGTTTGCTAGTTGGCACCAATGTACCTGTGTCACACCTTTCTATAGAGCAATGAAACCCAAGGAGTACAAAATGCATGAAATGAGAACTGGTTAAAAAAAAACGATGAAAAATTTCAACATTTTTTGTTTCCAAGTGTTCAAACGGGAACCATTTTTTGTTTTGCCCAAAAATTGTTTTTAAGGTATCTTTTCAAAACCACAAAAAAACCCTGCTATAAATCACTTTAAATTTTTCTAAACTGGGTTATTAAAATTACCATTTTGATCACAATTTTGTAAATTTTAAAGGCACATTTTTTGTGAAATGGAACTTTTTTGACCATCAGCTATTTTCTATGCCAAAAAAAAAAAATGCAAAAAAGCCATTATGCAAAACAACAACAAAAAATCACCAATTTTGCTCAGCTCTAATTGGAACCTCCCTTGCAATTTACAAATCAGATTATAAGATTTCTTACATAGATATTGAATTCTTGCATATGTAATTTTCCTTTCCTCTTTGCACGTGAACCTACCTTTCATCGCCACGACTTTTAGAGATTTGGAATATGGGACCTTCCCCACTTGACTGTGATCTTATGGACAATGCAGAAGAATACATAATAGAACATTTATTTTGTAGTCTAGACTAGGTTTTACAATAACATCTTCACATCGTATTTGTAGACTGAACATTACAATTTATCTTCTCAGTAATCATTTAAAATGCAGATAACTACTTCAAGCTTTTATGAGATCACTGTTGTTCTGGGTGTCCTATTGCCAAAACATTTTTACTCAAGATTTCTAGACAGCTAAATAAAGCTTGTCTCTACTGAATAAAAGAAAACACTTCTGTAGCTTTGCTAGCACTATGGTAACTGAAAATTACATGCTGGTCTGGATGCAGAGCAATGAATACAAGAGAATCAGGAATAGTAGCTGATGGCAGAAAAATCGGAGGAACACATATTCATGGGCTTTATCGATGAGGCACATGCATCTGCTAAGAGTATAGATTCTGCTCCAACACCTTCTGAAAAACACCCATTGACTTCAGTGGATGTTAAATTGGGCCCTTCATTTCTTTCACCTTTGTCTTTTAGTGTCTATGATAATCTTAATATGTAGTATACGCTATTGAAACATGCTAGCATTATTCCCTTCATGCTTGCATTATGGCTATCCTCTTTGCCCTTGATTTTCTTTCATAAAAAACAAATAGTATTCACATTCAGATAAATCTAGGTGAAATCACTTGAGTAGGCTCTTTAGCTGGCAGCATCTAACCATGTTTACTGCATCTGCAGTAAACAACTAAAATGGAGTAAACAAATTACCCTTGAAGTCATCTTTAGTATAATTATTTCCACTATAATAATGCAATTATTTTTGTCATGATTCTATGGTAAAGGAGAAGGAAACTGCTATCAGACTTCTCATTGAATTATGATGTGCTAGCAAACTAGCATTTTAGCAGGAACACACCTGATTCTGCAGAGGTGCTAAGCTTTGCAGGGTATGTTGTGAAGACAACTTCAATAAGCTCTTATTATTATTAGACTACTTCATCATGTTGCACTTAGCCTCATTGACTCACATAACAATGGCTCTTTCTTATGCCCCAGTGTGTCAATACAATTAATTAATTAATTAAAATAATTGCACAGCATGACTGACCCACTTTAGTTCTCAAGTCTACACACTCCACTGCAGAAGGTACTATACTTCTTTAGTTTTTAGATACTGGAAATCCCCGCAACTAATACTTTATAGTCTCCTTGCCAGATTATAAAATCTGGGATGCACGCTGTCTGTATCCGTTCTGTATGAACTTTTATCAGATCTAATTGCCTTTCTGCTTTGATGTGCTCACAGAGTCTTTCAACGCTTCTCTTCCCTTCCCTCCCACTTGGGAAAATATCCCAATCCCCAGAATGTGACCTTTTGCTTTTTTCATGAAGATTACGGCAGATAATTTATTCAGGCTCAGAGCAATACTAACGTCATCATTAACTAACTTCCCACTTTCTGTATTTCCCTCAGTGGCTTCACAGAACGCTTGGCTTGGCTTTTTGCTTGTATAGTTAAATGACATAACTGATAAAGTATCTGTTTCCTTTTATTATTTTATTGCATTTGTTATTTTAACCTTGGCTATTACTTTTCAAAATCTCCATTTTATATCTGGTGTGACGGAGTCAGACCAGAAGGATATAGGAGAGTGCTGGAAGGTATATTAGTCTCAGGATGTGCAGGTCCCTGTTCCCTGGAGAGCCAAACAAAGGCTTCTCCAGACCAATCAAGACACCTGGGGCCAATTAAGAACCTTCTAGAAAGGAGTAGAAACAGCTAGCCTAATTGGGACACCTGAAGCCAATCAGGGACTGGCTGAATCCAGATAAAAACCTCCCAGTTAGTCAGGTGGGCTGTGGGTGTCAGGAGCTTTGGAAGGAGGTTGTGCTGTTGGTAAGACTGAGTGGTGGACAACATATCATCCAGAAGGAAGGAGGCCCTGAGGTAAGCGTGAAGTGGAGTTTGAAGAAGCAGGGACTGCTGTGGGGAAGTAGCCCAGGGAATTAAATTGTGTTTTGTGGATAAAAGGTCAGCCATCTTAGCTGATACTATTAGGGTCCCTGGGCTGGAGCCCAGAGTAGAGGGCGGGCCCGGGCTCCCCCGCTTTTTCCACCTTCCATACTGGCCTGTGATGAAGGTAACTCACTAGGTGGTGACTCTTGCCAATTATACTGAGAAAGGGAGGTCACTCTGGGGCCTAGATGAGTTTCTGAGGCCCCTAAATCTGCCAGGAAGCACAGGACCCACAAGTACAAACTTGGAGCTTTGTCACACTGGCTATATTCCTTTCCAGCATCCTGATTTCTGACCAATAGTAGAAATTTCCCAATCACGTTTTTTTTTCCTTTTAACACGCACGGTGAAGTCCTGGTCCCACTGAAGTCAATGGGAATTTTGTTCTGGACTTCAGCGGGTCCAGGATTTTACACTCTGGCCCATTGCCTTCTTAATCCATGAAAAAAATTATCCCCATATATGTAATGTATTTCTCACCAACATGTATTGTATTGCATTGCATTCACACTGAGCTTTCTTGGAATTCTGATTTTGCATTTAGTTCTCCTTATGCCTCCATTTCAATAGTGAGCAATCAAAAACTTAGTGCTTCTAAAAGATTGACAGAAATCCTCTGTTAAACTATATAACAAGTACAACCTAGGAAACAGCATCACCACACTGTCCCTTCAATGTGCCTGAACCGTGGCTCTGCTACAAAGAAACTCTTTGCTGGCTCACTTGGATTCATTGTTCTTGGGTGTCATCATTTCCCCCCCTCTTTGTTTCCTTATTTTTGCTTTGTCCATGTGGCTGGGCAAGTGGCTTTTCCTTAAGCCCAGCTCATTACTACACTGTGACTGAAAGGATAGGAGCCTTTTATAATAAATGACAGTCATTCAATCCCAGCACTAGGAGTCCATGTCTCCCTCTCAATCCACGGAATCTTCTCAGCAATGTGCCTGGGTTGTGGAATGAGAGAGTTTCCACTGCACAATACTTACCCCCTCTCACCACACGAATGTAAGACATAGGAAGGCAATACACTCTGCATAATCATCACAGACAACACTTCTCAGTTCCCATCTTCAGTAGCGCCATATAACACAGAGATTATGTTTCTAACAGCACGTTTCTTCTACATTAACTTTTCATAATGACACTATGGTAATTGTGTGCAATTGCTGTCCTGCAGGTGGCCTCTAAGGTAATTTCTTTACATCACTTTAATGGTTCAGAACAGATGTGCTAATCATTCTATCAGTCAGGTGCTGTCATCATGCCTGTTTCTTGTCTATGGTATGCTTGATTATCAGCCTGATTCCACTCACAATAAACTCAATAGGAGCTTTGCTGTTGACTTTGGTGAAGCAGGACTGAGCCCTTATCATGCTGATGACTTGAAACAGGTGTGAATACTTCATTAGTGAAAATCAAGAGAGGTATGAATAACTGGCTATCCCAGCTCAGTGTTTCTAAACAGGCATTTGTCCACTCACTTGCCAGGTTTTAAAATGATAGACAGTTTTGCCATTACAAAGCAGGTCTAATATTTGGCAAAGCCTCTAACTTTTTTTTAATCTGTTAGAGGAAGTAGTGCACCACATGGAATTTAGTTTAATGAATACAACTGTTACATGTAAGTTGTTTATAGACTAGTTTACTCAAATCACTTTTAAAAAAGTGGCCTTGAATGGGTTGACAATATGATTGTATATGTTTTTTTCCCACTGCATAGATTCCTAAATAGCTCAATCTGTTCTAATCAATCAAGCTGTCCTCCTCCTCATCCACAGTCATTCGAGTGGACATATCCAATAGCCAGAGTGAAGAACTGAAAAACGTTAGGTAGTACCTAAACAGTTTCATCTCCAAACATGGAAGTAAAAAACATTACCCAGAATTCAGAACACTCTCCTCAAAAAGGGAGAGACAAACGGTGAATTTGTAGACATGACATTACTGATTGGTTAGGCTAAAAATATTTGTGGATACTCTTAACCCAATTCTTATGTATGTCAGATCAGTGGAAGAAAAACATTTGGGCTCACACACAAATGCTCAGGCACATTAACTCCAGTGTCCCCCTTTTGTTTAAAGTACTATTTCCCCAGATCTTAGGACTAGAAAAGAGTTGGAGACTTGGTCCATTTCCTGCCCTTTTCTCTTGATCTGTAGATGCCCATGCACTGTAGTGGCAGATATGAGGTTTGTACATGATAGAATGGTCCCTTATACTACGTGCTAATTACTTATGCTAAACAATCTGCTCTACCTTGCATTTTGCTGTGATACTGAGAGAGCTGAAGAAGAGCTCTGAATGACTCCAAAGCTTGTCTCTGTCACCAACAGAAGTTGGTCCAATAAAAGATATCACCTCATCCACAATGTAGATCTAGCCATCTGCTAGTGAGGCTCTGTACTGGGCTATACCTCCTGCTTCCATGCTTTTTTAGGGAAGGAAAAATGGGATTCAGGGCTGGCTTTTCTGCCAATAAACACTGCAGATTCTCTCTTCATCCAGAGTCCCTTCAGAGACACCCTCTCCCACTCCAAAGTTAAGTTGCGATATACAGCTCAGGGGCTCAGTGCAGCAGTGGCTGGTCCTGCTCCACCAAGGTTGTGCCAAGAGGGCTGATAGGAGCCTTTGAACCTCTGTTCTTAATGTTCTTGGGTGTGGCTTCTATTAGCTACTCCTGGCATAATCTCAAAGCTAACAGATACTTCGGGACCAGGCAGAACTTCTCACCACTTCTGGGTGGTGCCAGAGAGCACTAGTCCCTGACTCCTCCTTCTCCTATTATTACTAGGAGATACTACTGGCTAGAGCACTAGACTGGGATTCAAGAGGTCTGGAGTCCATTCCTGCCTCTGCTACTGGCATCCTGTGTGGCCTTAGACAAGTCACTTTGCCTCAGTTTTCCCATTTTACAGATGGGAATAATGATACTGATGTCTTTGTACAATGCTTTGAGATCTATTGATGAAGAATGCTATGTAAGAGCTAAAACTACTTACTACTACTTACAGTTCAGTCCTCTGTTCAAGTAGTTCATGGCCTGTATTTATGGAGCTGAAGAACCAGAGTTCTGGTCCAAGATCCCTGTTTGAGTGCTTATTGGCCTGATTCCAGCTGGGCCTGACCTAGAGGCTGAAGTCCTTTCAGGACAGCGGCAATTCTGTTCAAATTTTCTCATATTTTTCTATCCACATGCCACAGTCCTGACGAGGTGCAGATTACTTATGGAGCTATAATTATAGTTCAGTCTCCAATGCCAGTTCTATCCCTAGCCTTTCTGATAACAATGGTCTAATAATGCTTACTGTAGTAATAGCTTTGAAGGCAAATAGTTGCACCCAAAAGACATTTGACCTTCATCAAACATGCACAAAACTTGACACGAGATTACATTAGTATATTGTGGGGGGACAATCTTATTTTAAACTGTACATAGAATTAGAAACTGGCAGGTTTCAAATAATGGCAATATTTATGCTATTTTCACATAACTTAATGCGCTGCCTTCTACAGTGTATAATCAGCCAGATGATGTGAAGTTTCCGATCACAATTCTGATTCTTGTAACGAAGACAATATTGGGAATATCTCATTTCATTTCCCCCACCCCAAGCTTTTTCCCTGACAGTCCTTCCAAAACAATGAGATAAATGACATCACCACCTAATTTTATCACAGTTATTCTGCTCAAAAGGAATTCAACAGAACTCTACAATCAGGTCATCATCACTTCCTAATAATGCAATAACGGTACCTATAACTTAGGCTAGCCGCAGACGTTCCAGAAATGCAGATCAGAAAAGGAATGAAGTTTTCTTCTAAAAAAAGAACTATTGAGAGTTTTACACACAAGACTTTGTAGAAAATGTAATGCACCATTCACACTAGAGAGTAGTCCTGGGAGTTACACACCATATTAACTTGGAGCAACAAGCTTTTATGTTTCTGTAGATGAAAGTGTGGAGCTGTTCTGTGACTGTCAGACTTCACTTCCTCCTTCAGACATGCAATCCTAGACTCACTGCCATTATATCACTGAGTGAAGACATCACTATGGAGGAAGATGGCTTTTTCTGGGATGCCCTCATGGGGGTGGCTGGGTCACCTTGGCTGACTCACAGCTGGGAAAGCAGTGAGTGGGCAGAGAGGCCCTTACCCTGGGCACTGAGCTGAGGCACAAATATCTCCCGTCGCCATTATGGAAAGTGAGGTAGAGGAGGCATCTGAGTTCTGCATTACCCCACCCCCAACAATTCTTTTTTTCTCTCATGCTTTGTTCTTGGAGGGCTCTTGCTGCACTGCTGAGCCCAAGCTTTCCCTCTCTCTTTCTCATGCCTGTAGACTGGTGAAGCTAAGTACAGCCACTAGCTCCACAGCCTGGTGGAGAACTAACTTGTATGAAATCCCTGCTCCCTCCTGAGTGTCTGCAAGACCCACTGGCTGGATGGCTGAGCAGCTGCATTATACCCCTTGGTATAATGGCCCAGCCTCATTCTCCTCGGGATTGTTCTGGTTCCCACTGAGCTCCCATTCACTGAAGTAAGAGATCCCTGCACCTATAACAGTTTGCCTCTGGGAATTTAAATAATAACAATCTAGACATTTATGGACAGAACTGGCACAACACAAATTAAATACAAGTCTAAATAAATACATTGTTTCAATGCTTGTGAATTTGAACAAGTAAGATTAACACCTTCTTTGAGCTGCAGTTCCTGGCGGGTTGGCTGAATTTATCTCCGAGTGTTGAACCCTTTAATGTTCTTTGCTTTCTTCTTAGAATGCATCACTTCACTCTTGAGTACAGCTGGGCAAATGTTGCCAAATAGATGTTCTATGAACATCCTTTGAAATGTTTAAATGAATTCACTTTGACTATATTCAGGCCCATGTTTGTGTTCACTTTCTATGTATGGTCCAGCAAATGAGTTTACTGACAGGAGTTTTCACCAAAAGAACCAGTTTTGAGCAGATTATTTGCAGAAAGCAAATTTAAAATTAATCACTTCTGGAACTCAAACCAGAAACTGATTCTGAGGCCAAGTCTACACTACCCACTGTATTGGCGGGTAGTGATCGATCTATCGGGGATCGATTAATCATGTCTCATCTAGATGCGATAAATCGATTCCCAAGTTCACTTCCCATCAACTCTGGAACGCCACCGCTGAGAGAGGCGGAAGTGGAGTCAACAGGGGAGCAGCAGTGGTCGACTCGCCACCGTGAGGACACCAAGGTAAGTCTACCTAAGATACGTTGACTTTAGCTATGCTATTCGCGTAGCTGAAGTTGTATATCTTAGGTCAACCCTCCCCCCGCCTCCAGTGTAGACCTTGCCTGAGACACCCTCACTCAATTGGGAAATACAGATGTACGTTATGACCTCTGTGTCTGATAAAAACAAACCAGATTTCAAAGGCTGAATATTGAATACTGGTGGGAGAGAGGAATCAAACCCTGCTTGCAAACTGTTTACAGAACAGGGACCTCATTGTTCACTGCTTTGAGCCTTGGATTGTCACTTACTCCTGAGGAAAATAAATACAAATTAGGTGTAAAACGCTACTACTCGGCTAGTGACGCAACTTAGAAATTTTGTGTCTGTTAGAAATGTTGTCTATAAGCTCATAAAATCTTCCCTGCTGTGCCTACCTACCTGCACAAAGCACAGGGAAACCTGACTGTACAATGACAGTGCTAGATGCCAGAGGTGAGTGGACAAATAGGAGAAGTCTCAGGTGCAGCGCAAGCAAGCAAGGCCTCACTCTTGCCCCATTTCTGACTTTATCATGGTCATAATGGCTGGGCAGCCAGTGAGGAGCCTTGGGTGTCACCACCGAAGCTCTGCCTTTTACACCTAGGGCACATTCCTCCCTGTGGCAATGGTACGAGCACGCAGATTTTGTAAAACTTTTCTATATGATGCTATTGATGACTCACTTTTGGAGGGTGGGCGATCTCCCAGAAAATGCTATATAAAATGCAATATTTTATGACCAGCATCCCTTTGTGTGAAGGAACCATTTTTTTTCCATTTAGCAATTTCCTGTGCTACTGTCTCAGGGGTTAGAGGAAAATGCACGAGCCACAGGTACTGACCTTGGCAACCACTGTGAGATACATATTAAAGGAATTGTCAAGATTAGGAGCCTTGTTTGATCTCAGGCTGACTTGATTTAAAGATGACAGCTAATCTCATACTTGTCAGATCAAGGCTCTGGGGGGTTTCCAAAAGGACAGAAACCCAGATTTGTCATTCACTGTGAGCTTAGGGTGTCTCAGGGAGCTTTTTTTTACCTACAGTGTATTTACCAGGCTCATTGCAGGCCTGACTATACCTCCAAAGATGCATGGTCTTGTTCTGTAAATCTTTGGTGTCAGAAACCTGAAAGTATCAATATTAAACCTTGATGTCTTTTTGTATAGACCAAGAAAAAACATAACTTGGAAAGCTGATATTCTAGTGCAAACAATAAATAAAAAGTGCCAAAGTAAAAACATATTAGTAAACTTAGTAAACTCTTACCAATCTCTGGGAAAAGGAAGGGAAGGGTTAAGATAAGAAGGATTAAAATATGGAGTTATTCCCCTATTTGTTTCATGTACTTGTTCTGACATGTCTTAATCTAAGTTTGGAAGATCTCTGGGGCAAGGACTATCTTTTACCATGTGTCTGTACAATCTTAACACAATGGGGCCCTGAGATAGTTGGGTCCTCCAGGTGTTATTGTAATAACACTAATTCCTTTCTAGAAAGGTAGGTGAACCAGGAATTTTAGTCCAACAAATCTGAAGCACTAGCCCTTACAGGATTGGATGTTTAAACATCAAAAGCAAAGTGCAAAGGTCAATTAAAACATGTTAAAAACAATTATGCTTGCCATTTCAAGCATAGACTAGGCTAGAATTGAAAATGGCAAAACACAGTTGAACTGAAGAAAACAAAAATCCCCCCAAAGGGGCAGGATGTAGCTATACCACCTATCACAGGGAACCTGGTCCCTGTGAGCAAAGGTAGGCCCAGCTCCCCTGTGTCAGAACAGGTGAGCTCAATCCAGCTTATTCAAGGGGCTAAGAAAAGAGAAAATGGGCATAGGCTATGACTAGGGAAGGGATGCTGCTGAGATGTCTTGACTCCAGTGGTGGGTCCCTGGAACAAGAGGCCAGGCACTCAGGGAAGCAGCCCTGGCTGCTGCTCCAGGAAGGGAGCAGAGCTGCTTGGCATACCTGCTCCTGGCAGCTTCCCAGTTTTAGAAACCCCTGGGAGAGGTGACCTCAAGTCTGAGACAAAGGACAGAGTTAAAAGACTGTTTTCTGTTTGTTTCCTTGCCTGTTTTAAGCAAATAAGTGTTTAAAAGGAGACTGGGCATGGCAGAATGGGCTTGGAAGCAGGGGGTTGTCACACACACAAGGGTGAGCTCTGGGAAGAATTCCTTCTCTGCTCCTCCACTTGCTCCCAGGGGCAGCAGCAGATTTACCTTCTGACCTACAAAGGTTCACTATTGTAGGTGGTGTGCTGACGTTCCACCCATACCTTGCTTCCATTGTCCTCCCCCATCTCAAAGCAGGTGTATCTGATTTATAGCCCCGGCTTTCACCTCTATGGCTACAGTGGTGATCCAGGGAGGCCATGTAGGGGTGGGTGTCTTTGAGTTTAATTCCTGGTTATGTCCCTTAGCAGCAGCCCAGGGCCACCACAATCTGCCCTGTAACCGTTGTACCTAGCTGTGACTAGCCCTTGTGCAGTTGCATGAGGAGGGAAGTTTAAGGGAAGAACAAGACACTGACTCTTTCAGAGCTCCCCATGGGGTGGCGTGGCTCTAGGCAGGCTGGTATATAACTGCCATTATCTGACCTTTCTTATATATAAGAATCCCTTGTTTTGTTTTTTCTTAATTCTTTCGTCTGCTCTACTAGGAAGTTAGCTAACCTTTAGTTTATATAATGGGGTTTGACCAGGGCAGGATTTTAATTATTCCATGTTGCTTTTTCTGCCGTAAAATGCTCCTTTGCCATAGAGCATACACAAGACTTGACAACTGCTAGGCAGCTGGTATGCTGAGACCACAGCCTACTCCATGCTGACCAAAATATCTAATCGTTTCCTTGTACTTCCCTGTCTGTTGCCTTCTGTTGTCTCCTGTCCTACACTCAGGGCTTGTCTTCACTACTGGGGTAAGTCAATCTAAGTTATGCTACGCCAGCTATGTGAATAATGGCGTAGCTTAAGTCGATTTACCCCAGTGTCTGCACCACAGATGGGAGATGCTCTCTGGTCAATTTCCCTTGCTCTTCTTGGTAGCTGAAGTACCAGGATTGCCCGAAGAGCGCTCTGCCATCAGCTTAGTGGGTCTTCACTAGACCCACTAAATTGACACTGGCTGCATCAATGTGGTAGCGAAGACAAGTTAGATTGTAAGCTTTGGGGTGAGGGCTTTTTTATTCTGTTTGCACAATGGGGTCCTGGTCTTTAACTAGGGTTCCTATGTGCTACCATACTGGTACTATTAATAATAATCAAAGATTCTATAGCAAATGACTTTATGTTGGATCAGGAAGAGAACATTAATACATAATTAGATTTAATGTACCTGCACAGCATTACAGGAGAGGTTGGAGACTTGCAAGGAAGCATTGCTAAGAAATACTGTACCTACATCACTGAGAAATGGAAAATTACTAAAGGCTTTACAACTACAGTCTATCAGATATTTGATGACATATGGTACTGAGGTTAGTCTTTCAGACAAATATTTTTAACTGTTACTCTGTCAAATGCTGACTCCAACGTTCCATTTGTATATGGTATTTTTCCTCCTGAGAGCAGTAAAAGTCCTTGAGAATGTGCTTTAAAATTCAGTTTCATCCATGGATGTTTTATACCATAGATTGTGTACATAGACTATTTGTTAAGGAGACACACTCAGATTATCTTTTTTCAATTAGCTCCCCCACATGCTAACCAACTTCCTGGGAGTAAAGAAACGCAATCTAAAAAACGATTGTTCAAGCCTGAGCACAGTTAAGTTAGCAGGCTCCCCTGGTGACCTTAACCACGAGAAAGTGTTTAATGATGTGGGATGTATGTGTAGGAGGGGATTAATTCTAAATTCACTGTTTGGAATCTAACTAAAGAAGTTTGGATTTGAGGATTATTTTTTGTCGGAACTTCATATGAATACCCTCTAGCAAAGGTTTATAATATTAACAGTGTGTACCTTGTTGTGTTGCACAAATTATCCTGGTTTAAATTCCCCACCTGGAAACTCCATTGGCAATGGAGTAAATATTGACACCATCAAATAATGTTACTAATCTGACACAAAATGGGTCTGAAGAAGGACATGGAAAAACAAACTGATCTGCTATCAGAGAAATGAGAGAAACATGGAAGGAAATGTGAAAGAGAGGAAGAGGAGAGGAGAGAGATACAGAAAGAGACAGGCATAGAAAAAGGATAATGGAGGGATAATAGAATAGAAAAAAGAAGTTGTGTTTAACGTGAAAGGACAGAAGGAAACTAACCATTGTTGTTGTAGATGTGTTGGTCCCAGTATACGAGAGACAAGCCTGTCCCTTCAACCAACAGAAGTTGATCCAATAAAAGACATTACATCACCCATCTTCTTTCTTTTAGAAAGAGAAAAGGCCTCTGGCGTAATGCAGACAGCAAGAGCAGCTCATGCTCAGCGATGAGCTACCTGTATAATCATATGTAGTGTGGCAAAGCTCTGGCCTTGTCCCTGTGGGTCCTGTGCTTCCAGGCGGTTTGTGCTAGCCTCAGAGGCTCACTGCAACCCTCCACGTAGCCCTTCTCTCTCTAGGCCAGGGTTACAGTCTATGGAGCCCTTTTCATCATCAGCCACCAAAGCTGTTGGTGAGAGAACTCCCACAGTCTCTCTTGTCCCTTTGGGCTTATTTCAGGACAGTATAACCTCCTGTCCTGCTAGGGGCCTGCCTTCCCCTTCCAGGAGGTGTTGCAGTAGTAACAGGTTGGGGGGAACCCGAGCCTGCCCTCTACTCCAGGTTCCAGCCCAGGGACCCTAATGGTAGTAGCTATTGGCAGCCAACCTTTAACTGACAGAGTTGCTACTTTTCCCTTGGCTACTTCCCCACAGCTCTCCCACTTCTCCCTTACCTCAGGGTATCACAAATCTTCCTCTCCTCCAGCTCCTTTTTCCTTGGCTTCCCCCACCTGACTAACTGGGAGGTTTTTAACTGGTTTCAACCAGCCCCTGGTTGGCTTCAGGTGTCCCAGTCAGGCTAGCTATTTCTGCTGCTTTCTAGAAGCTTCTTGATTGGCCTGGAGTAGCCTTTGTTTGGCTATCCAGGGAACAGGGACCTGCACATCCTGAGGCTGACATACCTGCCTTCCAGCACTCTCTTATACCCTTCTGGTCTGACCCCGTCACAGTATGCATAAGAAACCAGCAGCTCAGACAGTCAGCAGCAGAGATACAGTGGCCTGAGACAAACTGGTTTAAGGCACCATGAAGATAAAACATTGGTACTGCTAGCCTCACCTAACAGCATATGTTCTTGACAGAGCTGGGCAAAATATTTCAGACAAAGCTTATTTGCTGAAAAATGTAGTTTCAAGTTGACCAAAACTATTTGTGAATTTGCTCCATATTTGGCAAATATTGTCCAATTCTTCTTCTTCCCCTCTACTAATTCAAAGTGTTTAGTTCCAACATTTTTGAAAGGAAACTTATATTTTAATTTCAAAATTTAGTTAGACTTATTTTAAAAAATAATTTCCAGTTGAATGTTTTGCTGAGACCAGAAAAGAACTTTGTGTCAACCCAAAATTTATCCTTTTTCCCCACAGATTTTCACTTTGGCTGCTGAATCAAATAACCCATGAATTTGCTCAACTCTAGTACTTGATATCTAGAGGGAGCTTGTCGGCCTTCTCTTAATAAGAGAAGGTGTACAATCTGGTGTAATAAGGTGTACAATCTGGAGGTACTATTGGACTTTTCAGAAAGTCAAATAGCAAGAATAGCCAAGAGCAAGTTTTCACAATCTTTTCATTAATATGGAACATTTCCCATGAGACATGGACTTTGCCACAGTTATCCATGTCTTTTATCACCTCCAGATTAGATTATTGCAATGTGTTCTATAAGATGCTGCCATTAAAACCCAGTCAGAAATGTCAGCTACTGCATAATGCAACTGCCCACTTTCTTATCTCTGTTTCAAGTACTGCAAAGATATATTTTACATGAGCATATTGGTAAAAATAAAAGTCAAGGGCTATCTTTTTTGCTGTGCCTTCTGGGAGATGCAGCATAGGGGGCAAAACAGGTCAAAGATAGCTGTACCCTAGAGCATCATTTTGAAATCTAACATTTTCTGATGAGGAAAAGGACAATTTTTCAAAACAAATGCTCATTAAAATACGTCCTGCTTTGACCAGCTCTATTTATGCCACCTTTGCTACCTCTCATTGTGAGCTACTGTGTATGTGTGTGGGGAGGAGGGGTGAAATGAGTCCCGGAGGAGCATGCTGACTTATAATAGCCTTCTCAGGGTTGTCTGTGGGCTTTGCAGCAGTCCCAAACCCCAAAGCACTTGGAGCTACAGGCACATGCCCTCTAACCCCTCTTCCACCACTGGTTTATTCCATATGTCGGGCTGCTGAGAAGGAGGCACAGAGTTATTTATGTTCACTCTACACTGCTCTCACAGTAGGCCCTTGCAACTCCGTATATGGCCCGTATACATGACTGTAGGGGCCGGAATTGGTGCCAAACAATTCTATAATTATATTCATATCAGGAGGTCTGACAGATATAATGTAACAAATTAGAAAATAAAACAACAGTGATGCCTCTGTTCAGCAGAGAATTGAACTGACTCATACTATTTAAGAACAGTTCCTGTCTCGGGGGGCACTTATATCTTACCATAATTCAAGTACTTATACATTTTGTACAGAGATGGGTTGAAGACCTCATATTTGCTCCAGAAGTAATTTTGGAGCTGGCTCTACATTTCCTGTTTCATGCTTAATAAGAACTATTTCTTTCCTTTTTGGTTCTTGCTATTTAAACATTCTGGATGAAATATGGGGCACATTTGGCTATCATCAGTAAGAATATGAAGGTGTTATTTTGGCCATCGAGGAATGTATATTGTTCCAGAGCTGCAGAGCTATGTTGAGAATTGCACACAAATGAATTTTTAAAAATATACAAGGACTACAGTGCTCAAACAATGTCTGAGGAAGGGGTGTGTGTGTGTGTGTGTGTGTGAGGCGGGGAGATTGTGCAATGCAATTATGCAGAGCTGGAAAGGGTGAGGAGACTTCAAGATCTGGTCCTATTCCCATTCCACATGCTGCCCCTTGAGAATTGTAAGGGGTTAGTAAGAAGACTCCAAACATTGCCTTGGTCCCAGAAAAAGGAATCAAGTTTGCCAACGAGAACAGTGCATGGCTCATCTCTGCAATATCCTGGCTAGACAGGGGCAAACCATCAGGAATCCCCACGTCTTGCATGCCAGAGGACGCTTTTAAAGATATAGAGGGAAGAGAATGAAATGCTGATGTTGCTCTTTTTCTACACCTTTCTTCTCATCAATCTTTTTATCTCTGCATCTCTGTTCAAATTAGGTAAATTCATGTAAATTTGTGCAAATTGATGTGTCTCTGCAAACTGCTGATTTTTGTTTTTAAGTTTTTGGCTGCCCAACATTTTGCCCACAGCTTGTCATGAGTTGAACCCATTCCTTTACTGAGTATCTAATGCAAGACAATGCCCCAGTAGCTGTCTTTGCTCTTAAAACAAACAGCTTGCTTTACTGGGGCACTGAGCCATCGGTGATGGACAATCATTGGGGCACAAACCTACCTATATCCAAAACTATGAGGTGCTTGTTTGGATAATGAGTTACACCTTCGCTGTTTGATTATACCCCTCCCCCACCTCCATCCTCCTTCCTTAGGAGAAATAGCTGCACCTTTGAGGATTTGGCCTACAAGAGAGCAGCAAGTTGTGGCTGTTCTCCATAGGACCCCTGCAAACAGAGGCTGCATTACATTCCCCTCCCCTTCCCCACCAGACAGTGCCTTGGCCAGCATAATCAAAACTGAATCAACCTTCTTAAAATGAGAGAAAATATTCTCGTATGGCATTAGTATCAGAACAGAACAGAAAAGTGATTCATCTGAATGGCAAGTTATATGTAGTTTTTTCCTCAGCCAGATATATGTAGTTTTTGCTCCCTTTTAAAGAAGGAAATCTATTTTTCTTCCATTTGGATATTGCTCAAAAGCAAGTTTCTATCACAGGCAGTGGGACCGTTGTAAGAAGAGCTCCCCTTGTGATTCTTGGAATCTCTACTTGTAGTG
Source organism: Dermatemys mawii (assembly GCA_007922305.1). Lineage (NCBI taxonomy): Eukaryota > Metazoa > Chordata > Testudines > Dermatemydidae > Dermatemys > Dermatemys mawii. The sequence goes on from ML677333.1 coordinate 83,045,292, forward strand.
TGATGAGTGGAACTGGAGAAAGAGGGTCAGATTCCAGAAGGGACCCAGTTTGGTGTGATACCAGCAACCCAGAGTACAAGCTTGTTCAAGCTGCTACTTAGCAGACACAGGCCTGTCAGCATGCTCAACAAAAAATCTCTTTCCTACAACTCTACTGGCTTACTGCATCACTTGCTTCTAATGAAGCAGTAACAACATTCTTATGCTCCTCTTATTTTCTTAATATGGTTCTGGCAGCATTGGTCACCACTTCTTACCAATTGCAGCAAATAGCCCAGTTCTTCCCAACGAAAGATACTATTTGTCACGTGGGGATTTTGCAAACTTTCATAAGGCAAGCCCTGCAAAATCAGGAGATTTAACAAACAATAGCAAATGTTGGTTTCTTTTCTTTGCTGTCTGCTTTCTGAGCTTTAGGGTGCGCTTGCTTCATGATTTCAAGCTTTTCTCTACATCTGTGAGGGCTAGTAACTTATTTTGCTTTTAAACAAAAGCTGAAATTCTCATGCAGTCTCTTGTTTCCAGCAGCTGGGGCTTTAAGAAAAACAAAAGATCATGAGGCTTGTAATTAAAATCTCAGACACTGGCAATACTAGGTAAATGGCAAAGCTAATGTGGAGGCTGAGTTAAGCACAGATTTGTGCCCGGAATGCTACTTTCTAAGATGTGCTTAGCAAACCAGGAAGTATCAAAAAGATTTCACAGAGGGGAATTATTTTAGAAAAAGGCTAGCTTGTACATTTTTCTTTGCTATGTGTCCTCATGGTCTGGCGAGTAGGATCATTCCCCATGAAAATATGTCCTTATCTCAGTTTTCATTTTATCATTGCAGTTCACCATTAACAGCAAAGCTTCTAGTGTTCTCGAATGATGTCAGCGTTAGATCTGAAAATCCCATAGGGTCCAAGCACACATCCTTTATACACAAAACACTCTTCCCAACTCTGTGAAAAAAAAAGTTAGACTTCCATAATTTTGACTTCAGATCTGTTGTAATTACTGGCAAATGTTCATCTTCCCCTAACTTTTTATGCCCTCCAAATGACAAGCTTCCATTTTCCTCTCCTAATTATTTCCTTTCATTTGCAACAAGCATTTAATCAAAATGGCTTAATCTTGCATTAGGGAAACCAACTTTCCTACCTACCAAAGCATTCATCTCTTCCTGTGATGGTGCCAGAACGATCATAGAAATAATGATGCAAACCATCATTTCTCCAGATGACTGAGGTCTCTCTTTATGGCCTACACTATTACAAAGTATACAGCACTGAGGAAGAAGGTGCTCACAATATTCAGGATGGGCTCCTGCATCTCACCATGAGGTAATATCTGCAAAAGCAAGTTGGTTCTAAATCTGTGAAGTTATTTCTACTCCTAATAAATCCATCTAAATATTGCTTTTATTACATACTTTTAAAAAATAATTTTATATTCACAAGAAATAAGTAGTAGAAATAACAGCCTCATGAAACAAAAGAAGCATTTTTCTATGCATACAGAATTCAAAGTTGCTTTTAGGCTATACACTACATAGCCTGTTTAGCTGACATTAATATATAACACTGCAGTTGTATTTTTGTTTACTGGAGAAAGTAGGATGAAGAAATTTCTGGTCGTCTCTGCTGCATAAGTTATGTGAAGTCAATAACAATTTTGACAGAGGATTTCTGGTAACATAGCTCTTGACTTTGTTCCCATAGTTTGCTCCTCTGGCATAGCACTCTACAGGGAGAGCAGTGTGTTTCTTACTCCCAATACCTATCCTAAATTGAATAGAAAGAAGTGGCACCTTGAAAATATGATTTGGAGATGGTTGATGCTTTGAAAACAGCTTTTTAGTTTAAATATTCTTGCCAAACAGGAACCAGAAGAACAGATGTGTGTGTGTAAATAAACCAAACAAACCCAGGATTCTCTTCTCTCCTTATTCACACCAGTGCAACTCTGTTGAAATAACCAGAACTGCAGCAGTATAAGATGATAATCTAGCCATGAAGAAATGATAGTATCAATGAGACAGTAACTAGAGTTGCCAGTCACACAGGAGGTCATAGCTGTCAATGAGAGCAGCCACTGCAGTGTAGAAATGGATCTGGCCATTGGGCCTACTTCAAAGAAATGAGTGAATTTGCAGGTTTTGATTTATGCAGAGACACTTGCTCCCTTATATTAACAGCCTCTGGACTACAATGTGAAATATTCTGACAAATAAATGGTGGGAGATTGTGGTGCTGAGAGCTGAAGTGGCCCAGGAGAAGATCTTCCTCTGCAGAAGAACAAAAGTGGAGAATCCCTGCTCTGCCTATCGATGTAGAAACTAGTACCCTAAATGACAAACTAAAAATCGGCATTTTAGGTTACTGGACATTCCCATGATACCTTGAAGTAAGAATTGAGTGAAGGTGGGCCAGCTAGCTACAAGAACCCAATTTAACTCTTTATGCACACACTTAATTGAATGGGGAAGGATGACAGTAACGCTTCCAATTCATTTTCCAGCTATTAGACACCCCGTGTTCTTACTGGGGGAACCTTATAAAGTGCAGTTCTGTGCTGAGGAAAGACACTGAAAATGACGTTGGAGTAAGAAAAGGCCAAGGAGTAATTCTGAGAAGTGTAGCTCTGTTTGCTTTCAAGATTTAACTTGCTCAGGTTACAAGTAGAAAAATGATTTTATTTAATTGCCAGTTCTGCAACTCAAGCTGAGTTCTTGTGCATCAACACCAGCGGTAAAAGCGCTGCAAAGCAACCTTTGCCCTCTGCTGTGGGGGTCTCTGCGTGTAACTGAAGAGAGGGGTCTGGAGGCAGGGTGCTGCTCTCAGTCAAACATTCCCTAAAGCAGTTGATTATTCACAGAGATATCTGCACCCAAGTTAATACTGGTTGGAGCTGTATCAGCCCAGGCTCCACACTTGCACAGCCTCTTCAGGCTGTGTGTGTGTGTGTGTTTGTGTGTGTGTGACTGAACATATTGGTTTCCTAGAGCATAGTTTCTTAATATATGTACTTGCTCTGTGAAACTGTTATGTTCTGCTCTTAAGAACTGCATACGCTCTTGCTATTACTTCATATAAGGGAGCTCCGGCAACGGCAGTTGATTTATGCATGCAATAGCTTCAGTCCTTGTTTCAAGAGGCTTGTTATTGCCCAGAAAGTAGGACTAATGAAATATACAGGCACTTTTGTTGACCTTTCTGCTGCTGAGCAACACTCAGGAAATATTAGCTCAGTGTTAATTTCTTGCTTAATCAATGGATGGGTTAAAAAAGAGTGAACTCTACTTTTATTGTGAGAGATCCCCATTAAAAAAGGACCAGATGCTTACTTCTGAAAAACCTTGGGCAAAAAATTCCTTCTGAGATAAAAAAAAATCACATTTACAATGTCTTCCTAGTGCAGAAAAATATGAAGGATCCATGTACGTTCATAATGTTACTGTAATCCTACAAAAATAATATAAAAACATTCACATAGTTATCAGTTGTTTAAGCCCTGATCCAATTCCCACTGAAGTTGTTCATGAACATCAAGATAATGATTAGTAGACAGCTCTTAATGCCGTGCTCAATACCACGGTGATGGGAATGTTATAAGCACATACATGGATAAATTACAGATAAGAAAAGAAATTTAAAAGCTATCCAAAATAAATGTTGAAATTACAAACATAAGCTTTGCTTGGCATAGTAACAATTTTCTGTCCTTAATTTAATGTTGCAAATATTTGCTGTTGGCTCTTGCAAGTGAAATAGGTGTAAAGATGATTTGACAAAGCTACAATTATATAAAAATTGTGACTACTGCAATTTTCTACTAATCTGAGGGGGAAATCAGCCTCACACATTATGGAATCTACAAGGAAGATCAGAAAAAAAGGACAATGGAGTATAAACTGTATAAAGAATTATACGTATATTTAAGACAACTCTAGAATGCAATGGATTACACAATATTGGGGAAGAGGATTCTGTTTGAGTTTGAGTATTTTTGTTTAATCTTTATAATTTAAATTAGTGGCTTTCACAGTGATTAGCACTACAGAAATAAAGTGTAACATAATATAGCATAGTTAATAATTGTAATATAGCCTGAGAAATCGCTTTCAGGCAAAACTGAAAAGATGCAAAGTTCCGATTACATTGGAGACCACTCGTGCAAGTATGATGCTAGAAATATTTTTAAATAATTTTTCAGTATACATTTTTTTCCAATATGTATTTTAAAACTTAGGAAATCAATCTTATTCAATACAACTTATATAAATTCAACAACCAAACCAAAGAGGCGTTCACATGCAATAAGATAATAAAGGTTAAGGCTGTGTTATCAACAGAAGGACAAGATCTGAACAACATTGACAGTATTTACATGTTTTGTCTGAAGAGTACTTTGAGATACTTAGATTTAAGATGTGATAGAAGTGCAAGATGACATTATTACCACTCAAAATTAGATGTAGTTTAGGTAGCTTCTTCTCATGTTTGAGTTGAGTTTCTGATGCCTGGATTGCTACTCTGTTTTCCTAATTTCTTCATAATATTCTAGCACTGTAGTGCTGCAGTGTGATGCTCAGACATAAAGAGCTAATGCAACCCTGATATATCTAAACAGGGGAATAGTGAGTAGGAATAGGGTGGTGATGTTTACCTCTGTATAAGGCATCGGTGAGATTGATACTAGAACCCTGTGTGCGGTTTTGTTGTCCACTTTTAACAAGGATGTTGAGAATTTGGAGAAGATTCAGAAAAGGGCCATTAAAATCATTTGAGGGCTGGAGAAAATACCTTACCGTAAGACCTCAATCCTTTTAGTTGAACAAAAAGGGGATTGGAAAGTGACTTGATTACAGTGTATAAGCACCTTTTATAGGGAGAAAATACTGGGTACCAGAAGGGCTCTTTAACAGAGAAAGGCATAACAAAACCCTGGCTGGAAGCTGAAGCTAGACAAAAGCAAATTAGAAATTAGGTACAAAATGTTAACTGTCAGGTTGATTAACCATTGGAACAATTGGAAGTGGTGGATTCTCCATTTCTTTGATGTTTCCGGTCAAGACTGATTGTCTTTCTGGAAGATCTGCTTTAGTCAAACACAAGTTATTGGATTCAATTCAGGGGTAAACTCAGTAAAAAACTATGGCCTGCAGAAACTGGTTTACAATGGCGGCAGGCCCACTCTCAGAAGGGGTCCCAGTGCCCAGACCATAGCTCCACCCCCTGCTCTGCTTGAATGCCCTGATGCCACACCCACCCACTCACTCATATCCACCCCCTCACTCCTCCCCTGCTGCTCGATCCTCTCTGCCTGCTCCCCCCATGCGATCAGAGGGCAAGGCCAAGAGGCTGAGTGAGGGTTGGGGCCTCAGTGCAGAGCATGGGCAGAGCAGGGATTGGGGCCCACAAGAGGTTAATCTGGTCCTGATGACCTGTGGCATTCAGGAGATCAGACTAGATGATCTAGTGGTCTGTAATGTTCTTAAAATCTATGAATAAGCCAATTTCTTGCCATATCAGTTCATACTTGAATTGAGAATGCCCGGATTATTTTCAGAATAGCCTACCTGTTTGTAATAATTTCTACAAATATTTGGCTTGTCAACAGAGAGGAATTCTCTGTCACATCTCTTCAATATGAGCCTGATCCCAATCCCACTGAAATTAATTGAAAAATTCCCATTGATTTCAGTGGGAGCTGGATCAGACCATTTATGTCTGCGGAACCATCCAAGATGAATGGGGAGAGGAAAAGCAGACAATACACCATGATGAAATTTACAACATCCTGACTATTACACTCTCACCATGGGAAAAAAAATCCTTGTGAATATATTTGATGTGTGGGGAAGTTCAGAAACTTGTTTTCTTCTGGGTGTCAAAATATGCACCCATTTTTCCAAGTGAAACATCTCTGGTTATATTAACTCCTTTTGAGCCTCTTGTACCCTTCCCGCTCTCCCCCCATTTCCCTTATGCACCATTTAATGCTAGATCCAAAACTGCATTCAAAACTAGAACAATAAAATCAGAAGGCAGCATGGTAATTTGTTGCCAACTTTCAAATAACAAATTCAAGGTCAACCTAGTTAAGAGAATGGATGCTAAATAAATCTGACGTCTGATCCAGATGTTGGCAACTTTGTAGTTGGTCTTCCAGCTCATCCTCACCTTCCCTTTGCTTGAAGATATAGGCCAATGGGGGGAAGGCATTTCATGTTTGTGAAAACAGTGCCCCTTTGCATGGAAAATGAAATCAATAAATATCACCACAAATAATGACTCCAAGGGAAAGCTTTAATGCAGAAATAATACCCAAGGCCACTGGGAGATTTCATTTCCTCAAGATACTGATGCTGCTGTTGACACTGCATGATGTTCCAAAAGGCAGAAGTTGTGTTTCGTGTACAATTTCCATATTTCTTTACAACTGAATATTGTCCTGAACTTAGAACAGAAGAATCCCATGCACTGCTACAGACTAGGGACTGAGGGGCTAGGCAGCAGTTCTGCAGAAAAGGACCTAGAAGTTACAGTGGACGAGACTCTGGATATGAGTCAACAGTGTGCCCTTGTTGCCAAAAAGGCTAATGGCATTTTGGGTTGTTTAAGTAGGGGCATTTTGAGCAGATCAAGAGATGTGATCATTCCCCTCTATTTGGCATTGGTGAGGCCTCATCTGGAGTACTGTGTCCAGTTTTGGGCCCCACACTACAAGAAGGATGTGGATAAATTGGAAAGAGTCCAGCAGAGGGCAACAAAAATTATTAGGAGGCTGGAGCACATGATTTATGAGGAGAGGCTGAGAGAACTGAGATTATTTAGTGTGCAGAAGAGAAGAATGAGGGGGGATTTGACAGCTGCTTTCAACTACCTGAAAGGGGGTTCCAAAGAGGATGGATCGAGACTGTTCCCAGTGGTATCAGATGACAGAACAAGGAATAATATTCTCAAGTTGCAGAGGGGGAGGTTTAGGTTGGATATTAGGAAAAGCTTTCTCACTAGGAGGGTGGTAAAGCACTGGAATGGGTTACCTAGGGAGGTGGTGGAATCTCCATCCTTAAAGGTTTTTAAGGTCAGGCTTGACAAAGTCCTGGCTGGGATGATTTAGTTGGGGATTGGTCCTGCTTTGAGCAGGGGGTTGGACTAGATGCCCTCCTGAAGTCCCTTCCATCCCTGATATTCTATGACTCTATGAATAAACGGGCTATCAATGCTAGGGATTTTGAAACAGTTCAATGATATGCCACTGGTGATCCTTAGCTAACGGAATTCAGACTACCCCCAGAGAAATTAATGAATCTACACCAGCCTGGTTCTTGCCCTGAATGTTTATAATGCAGGCACTTGAAACCCACATGGATGAAGAGTAGATCTCAGGCTTTGGCTTTACTATTCTCACAACCTTTATGTACTTAGATATACAAGAGAAGAAAGACCAATGTGATATAATCATCCATTTTCTTCCTTGCCCTTTAGGCCATCTATATGCAGGCCTGCTCAAGGGCCCAAAAAGCTCATGCTTTTGACTGTGCTGTTTGTTTCCTTCTTTTAAAGACTGTTTTACTACTAAATCCAAGAAAGGCCTCATGATGAGCTGACTTTGAAGTGGATTGGGCTTTCTAGAACAGGATATAACCTTCCCAATGTAATTCTTTATACACTGAAAAAATATAGGTTCACAGGCACACCAGTGTCAGGTGGGGTCCAGGGAGATCACTAGTAAATTTAAAACGGAAAGATCAGAAGAATCTGTTTCTCTTGTAGAAAATCCAAAGTTTATTCTTTTTGCTCGGCTTGAGTTTATGGTCTGCTGTGCACCCTTAACATCCACTGAGTTCGATAGGAGTTGAGTGAGTTCAGTGCCCTACAAGTTCGAGCCCCTGGTAAGCTAGTAATTATAGGATAGATCCGCAGCTGCTGTAAGCTGCAATAGCTCCATTCACTTCAGTGGAGCTATGGCAATTTCTGCCAGCTGCCCCTATAACTAGAAGTTTGGGGAAGGAGGGAAGAGAGGGCCCCAAAAGGGTCAATAATTTTAGCTAAGATATTAATTCCACTCAATGGCATTAGTTTTTGACTTTGAACTGGAAATCTTTTGTTTAGAGGAGGAAGCTTTAAAAGTGAGCCCTCTAATGACTTTAATATTTGTAAAAGGTGAGCAAAGAGTTATTGAACTACTGTCAGGTAATCTCTTTGCACAACAAGACAGGGAATTATTTGCTCAGATTACTAGCTGGGCATTGGACAGGGATTGTTTTGGATTCATAAAAATGGAAGAGCGTCTGGCCAAACATTTACCTTATGTGAAATCTGAAGTGGTCCAGTGGAATCAAAAGCTCTTTATGTGACATTTGCAGATACCTCCCGATGATACTAAATATAGGCAAAAATTCACCTGTGGGGAAAGAGGCCTTGGCACAGAGATAACATTACTTTTAGAATTTACTTCAAACTTCCACAGACATGTCCCAGATGGCTTTTGTGCATTAACAGAATATAGGTGTGTGGCGGAGCTGTGTCCATCTACAGGACACAGCGCCCTGACCATCAATGAGGACTATGGAACTGACCAGGAAAATGTAAATCCTTTCAGTTAGTGTGTGTCACGGAAAGAATCAATAAAAGGTATTGCCCTGTGATTGCTTACATCTGGCTATTTAGATATGGGATCAGAGGGAAGGTACTCTCGTGGATTGATAACTAGTTAAAAGATAGGAAACAAAGGGTAGGAATAAATGGTCAGCTTTCAGAATGGAGAGAGGTAAATAGTGGTATCCCCCAGGGGTATGTAAGGGCCCAGTCCTATTCAACATATTTATAAATGATCTGGAAGAAAGGGGTAAACAGTGAGGTGGCAAAATTTGAAGATGATACAAAATTACTCAAGTAGTCCCAAGCAAACTGTGAAGAACTACAAAAGGATCTCTCAAAACTGGGTAATTGGGCAACAAAATGGCAGAAGAAATTCAATGCTAATAAATGCAAAGTAATACACATCGGAAAACATAATCCCAACTATACATATAAAATGATGGCATCTAAATTAGCTGTTACCACTCAAGAAAGAGATCTTGGAGCCATTGTGGATAGTTCTTTGAAAACATCCACACAATGTGCAGCAGCAGTCAAAAAAGTGAACAAAATGTTGGGTATCATTAAGAAAGGGATAGATAATAAGACAGCAAATATCATATTGCCTCCATATAAATCCATGGTACATCCACATCTTGAATACTGAGTGCAGATATGGTTGCCTCATCTCAAAAAAGATATATTGGAATTGGAAAAGGTTCAGAAAAGGGCAACAAAAATGATTAGGGGTATGGAATGGCTGCCATATGAGGAGAGATTAATAAGACTGGGACTTTTCAGCTTGGCAAAGAGACAGTTAAGGGGGGATATGATAGAAGTCTATAAAATCATGATTGGTGTGGAGAAAGTAAATAAGGAAGTATTTACTCCTCTTAACAAAAGATCTAGGGGCCACGGAATGAAATTAATAGGCAGCAGGTTTAAAACAAACAAAAGGATGTATTTTTTCACACAACGCACACTCAACATGTGGAATTCCTTTCCAGAGGATGTTGTGAAGGCCAAGACTATAGCAGAGATCAAAAAAGAACTAGATAAATTCATGGAGGATAGGTCCATCAATGGCTGCTTGCCAGGGTGGACATGGATAATGTCACTAGCCTCTGTTTGCCAGAAGCTGGGAATGGATGACAGGGGATGGATCACTTGATGATTACCTGCTCTGTTCATTCCCTCTGGGGCACCTGGCATTAGCCACTGTTGGAAGACAGGACACTGGTCTAGATGGACCTTTGGTCTGACCCAGTATGGCCATTCTTATGTTCTTATGATATTGAATGAGAGAGTTCCTTTCCTTCTATTCTTTTTCCTCTTTGGTATGAAATGGATAAGAGATCAAAAGTCAGTCAGGGTATTGGTTTGTCCATCAAAATGACACTCTGAGTGGAGATAGATTAAGAAAACCCAACTTTCTAAAGAAAATGAATTGATGTTCATTCAGGATCAGATCTATCTCAGGCACTTGTATGGCACTCATTACTGTTGTATCTGAAACACCTCATTCATCTTTAATGTGTTTTCCCTCACAACACTCCTGGGAGGGAGAGAAGTATTATCATCCCTGTTTTTTATAGATGGAAAACTGATGTACAGAGAGGCCAAGGGCCAGATTTTTAATAGTATTTAGACACCAAGTTAGGTGCCTATGTCCTTTTCAAAAGGACATAGGCACCTAACTCCCATTGACATTAATTGGACTTTGGCACCTAACAAGCTTTTGGAAATCCCGTTAAGCACCTATCTGCAAACTTGGGCACCTGAATACCTTTAAATATCTGGCCCTATGTGGCTTACCAAAGGTCACACAAGAAATATGTAGCAGAACAGTGATTTGAACTTGGGACCCAGGCTGCTATTCTTACCACTTGACTATCCAACATATATATTAGGATTTAATGCACTCACTCAGGATTGCTGGTGAGTGCTGCTGGAGAGCAGCTGAAGACTCCCCCATCCCAGATGACACCACAGATCAACAGATCCATTGGCTTTATTGTCCCTTTGTGTTAGTAAGCTGGTGCAAAGTCCTTCATGAGCACAGAAAAGGGTCTAGGCTCTTATATTAGGCATGCTCAAAACCTCTTCCTGCAGATGCCTATCAACTTTTAGCAGGATGCCTGACTAAAATGTGCGTTTGAAAATCTTTCCTAAGGACCAATCTGGCCCTTGCGTGTACGCCATCCTTCCCCTGTCTGGTGAAAATTCTGTGAAATAGGCATGGTCTAAAGCAGGGGTGGGCACCTTTTGGCCTGAGGGCCATATCACGGAACAGAAATTGTATGGCTGGCCATGAATGCTCACAAAATTGGTGTTAGAGTGTGTGTGGGGGACCTGGTGGAGGTGCGAGCTCTGGGATGCAGCTGGGAATTAGCGGTTTGGGGTGCAGGAGGGTGCTCCAGGCTGGGATCGAGAGGTTTGGAAGGCAGGAGGGGGATCAGGGCTGGGGCAGGGGGTTGGGGCGTGGGAAGAGGCTCAGGGGTGCAGGCTCTGAACGGCATTTACCTCTAGCGGCTCCCGGAAGCTGTGGTATGTCCCTTTTCTGGCTCCTAGGCATGTAGTGGCCTGCAACCCTCAGAGTGGGGCTATGCCGTGGCTTCCCGGAGCTGCATGGTATGGCCCCTGACCTGGTGCCCCAGTGGGAGCTTGCAGGCCAGCTTAAAACAGCTCTATAGACCAGATGCTGCCTGTGGTCTATAGTTTGCCCACCCCTGTCTAAAGTGAAAAGAATTCTGACACACTGAAATGAATTTTGATGATGAGCTCACAGGAAACTGCGGAACTCTGCATTACAAGAGCCCATGTGTTTCAGGTATCCTGTCATGGGGAAATATTTTTGATTTCATCCTCTGCTGGTCTGGGCCCTTTTGGCTCCGATTCAGTGAATGAACCCTTCATGATCAATTAGCCAGATTTCAGGGGGAGTTAGGTGCCCAGTAGAATTTTCAAAAGAATATATCTGCATCTTTAGGCACTTAAATACCTTTAAAAAACCTGGCCTACAATGCATATTGTGGAGTCTTTGCAGGAGAAAGCCCACGAGGGGGGAAGAATGATACAAATGGTGCAATCAGCTCAAGCCCAGACAGACAACTAGATCTAACAAGTTTTTAGACCATTGTTGCTAAAAACATGGCAGGGAGAGAAAGTTTGAGGGGGCTGCTGCAAGTTGCTAAAAGCTATAAGGGACAGGGCAGGGGAAAGGCAAAGGAGAGGAAGGGGGAGGGAGATAGAAAGGAAAGCCCAAAGGATTTTGATAAGCATCAAGGATTTTCAGGGATTAATTGAATCAGACTTCCAAAGCTATTGAGATACACCCTTTACTGCCTGCAATTCTTGTCATTCAGCAATCCTTATAATTAGTGGTTTAAAGATGCCCCTTCTGTCCTTCACAATACTTGCCAACTAGTGAATAGTAGAATGAGCAGTGTGTGTGGAATACAATCAGTACACCAGACATTATCTGTCAGAATATTCTGCAATTTAGCAAGACAATCTAGATTTGTGTGTTTTGTTCAATAAACAAAGAGACAATAGGTATTTACACCAAAACTAAGTACTGTACATTCTGTGTTGCCCTGCGGATTAGTTTTACTTTATAGCAAGTACCAAAGCCAATCCTGCCCCACAAAATAAAAAGATCCTTTCTGGTAGAACAATATTTAACAGTTTGTTCCTGACACAGGTCTGTTTTATTCTTCTTCCCTGATATACTTTGGTGAATGTACTGTATCTTTATTAGTTGATTAACTGACAGTAAACCTAATTACACAATGTTCACAATGTCTAATTTACCTTTGCTTTCAGCTAATTGGTCAATTAGTTTGATTTGGGCAATAATCAGTTTACAGTGCTGAGTACATAAATGGAATTTGTAAAGGGAGGACTAAAACACTGAGCAAATAGTGATACATATAATTATTACTTTAAATGCTCTTTTTTTCTGAAGACATATTACAGCAATGCCTATGAGGTTTTAATCCCGGAATACTAAGATAAAGCAAGGAATCAAGCTGTTAAAAACTAATTGGCTATGTTCACCAGAACACTGTGCCTACTTTGCACATGCAAAAGTTGATGATGCAAAAGCTGATATATGCCCAGTCTGACCAGGTAGATAAATAGGGGTCATGCCATCTTTTTCATCTCTAGAACAGTCCAAAAAAAGCCAAAGTGTGCATCTAGCCTGATTTTCTAGATATGGTAAATTAGAACAGGTAAAATGACTCAATGTATCTGAATCTTAACTGGATAATTAAATTATTAGCAGAATAAACCTATGCCAAATGTATTTGACTGCACACCAAACAAACCCATGGTTACCACTATGGAGCTCTTTTGAACAAATCTCTGTTATTACCTTCAGTAAGAGGTACAATTCCTGCATTTTACTATTTTATATAATCTATATAAATCCAAGCCAAAAGGATATTTTCTCTGCTTTGTGATGTAGCTTCCATTTCTCATACCTTTTGTGGAATCAGCAGCTGTAATTCCAGTCTTCTGGGTTTAGGTGAGCATGACTGCATGGCACTGAAATCTCTCCGGCGTCTAACACAATTTAATCAGGGAATATTTTTATGAAGTAGAATCATGGTCAGTTGGGGTCCAATTTAAACCCCATTTTAGAAGCAGGTTATTTATTCCCACAATTGTAATCAGCGTTATTATTACATTTGATTAAAAATCTGTTATTTTTCAACACTGATTTTACAGTCTGTTTATTTCTGTTTCTCTAGAGGTCTGACCTTCCCCCTAGCCTGCTGGGCTCCCTTATTAGACTCCTTATTAAGCTGAAGGAGAGGTTGGGGTAAATTTGCTGTCTTTGGTGCAGTTCTCCCCCTCTCCCTAGCAGAGATGTTTTTAGCTCTAGAGCTTATAAAAATAAGTCTGAAGAGCAACTATTTTACCTTTTGAATAGACCAGATTGCACCAAAGGGCTGGCGTTGTCTAAACATTCTCAGGGTAAGAGACATCCAGGATCTCTCCTACACCCTGCTTTAAATAGCACATGCTGAACATTGTCCTGTACTATCAGTATATTCTACAGAGTTTTCAGGAACCAAGCATAAAAAGTGAGAGCAGTTTCCCAAGTTTCTTTCCTATGTGGTGTTTTCTCCCTCTTTGATTAGATTTATGATGGCTAGTTGCTGTGTAGAGGGGAAAATAAATCGAATGAATTCTGTAACCCTGTATCTGCAGCACATATACCTGGTACAGTGGCTTTAATGTCAACTACGGAGAAACTTTTTGGGGAGCCGCAGGTTAAAATATAGCAGCATATCATTAGTTTTGGGGGCTGGGTAGGCATTTGTCCATCTCTGAAGTATTTGCTTTCTAGCCATGCCAGAAGCATTACTGAGATTGGAGGGATTCTACCTTCCTCTGAAACATTTGTTACCGACCACATTCAGAGGCTGATTAGATAGGCTGTTATGGTTTGGTAATTCCTCTGTTCCTATGGCCTGTTTTGCAGAAGTAAAGCAGTCTGTCCTTTATGTTAGAAATATAACATATTTTAGAAGAGATATTTTAATTTGGGATGGATCAGCCGCAGAAGTGGATAGCTACTGGTCTGGTTCAATCATATCAGTAATTTGAAACAATTATGTCATGTACTGTGCTTCATCAACTCTGTTATCTGCTGCAATACAATTTGATTAACAAACCTCACTTGGATTATCAACCTTTCCTGCTGGTTTTCTGCTGTTAAATGCCATTTCTCAATTTGGGAAGAGTTTGGAAATCCTGTTTTGAAGGTCAAATAACCAACTACTTGAACTCCATTAAGGGCCTGTTCCAGCTCCCACTGAAGTCACTGAGGTCTTTCCATTAACCTTAATGGGCGCTGGATCGGACCATATGTCAGTAGTACAGTTCAATGAAATATGCTTTCCTGTCTGCTTGTTTACCTGTTCTTCTTCTATGCACACGCAAGGTCAACAGTAACTCTTAGAAGTTACTGAATATGAAGACTGGAAATAATTAACCCTTCCCCGTGGCCCCAGCCCCGGCACCACTCACTCTATGCTGGGACTGAGAACCCAAGTCATGATTTTTTTCTAACCTTCAGAGAGAAATTGAACCCCATGGAGTTTACAGTGTACCGGGCTTTCAGATGAGAATTTAAACATCACGGTCTTGTTTGTTTTGCATAGATAATAAAGATACCATGGCTCTTTTCGTAAGTAGGGGGAATGCTCAGTGGGGTCAGAGAAGGGAACTGGAGTGCCCATTTTTTAAAATCCCTCTCCCAGAATGATTTCAGGGAATGTTCATGGATGTTTCTGCCTCCCATAAATATTGCTCTGGGGGAAGGTGAGCCAGGCTTTGGGCTTGTCTTGTTTTGGATAATTACCCAACAGTTCAGATGCTTAACAAAACCACCTTTATCTATATATGAAGCTTGAAATTTCATATCACATGGGACTGCCTGGACAAGGTGCTAGAGCCCTTATTATATAATTTTCTCTAAGCCACTTGGTGGCTGTTCAAACGATACTTCCCATCACCACTTCATCCAACATCACTGCCAGAGCCGCTTGCTAATTTAATTGACAACAGTATAATCACTAACACAACAATCGGCACATTTTACTCGCCTTATTTCCACAGTGGAATTAAGTTTATCTTGTGGTTTTCTTCCCTTCCCCCCAAGGCGTATCTATTTCTTGACATTAGAACAAATGGGTCCTTCAATCTTTCTTCACGAGACAATCTTAGAGATTCATCAAGGTGCTATAGTATGTCATGTCTCAATCCACCACCGTCATTCCTTGGTCTGGCTGCTGAAAATAAACTCTTTAATGCTCCATTTCTCACTAGTTCACAATATAAACTCAGCCACTTCAGTAAAGCAAAGACCTTTCTATCAGTCTTAAGCTAGCTGGGGACAGAGACATCCATTAGCACAGAGATCTCAAGCTGCCAAGAAATAGCTAATCAGATGTACCTTACAAAATTGGAATTTTCTTAGCTACCTAAAAATATTGATTCCCGAGCTCAGAATATATTGGTCCTGATTTGCAAAAGGTGCTGAGCACTTCTGAAAATCAGGTGACGTCATACTATTTAATATCCATATTACAGTAGCATCCAGAGGCTCAAACAAAATAAGAGCTGAACTGTGCTAGGTTCTGTGCAAAGGCAGCGGGAGACATGATCACTGCCCCAAAGAGCTTATTTGACATGGACATACACACATACTTTAATTTTGGTATAATATTATCTATTAACCTATCATCTGAACAGACCCATAATGAAGCTATAATGGAACGTGGGATATTTTGTATGTTCTTTAAGAACCTGGGTGCAAATTTTGAGATGTCAGAGTTTAAATGTGCTTCCTACCTCCCAGTGACAGAAAAATACGCTGATTACATCCATATGTCACAAAGTGATTGGCCGGTTTCTCCATGGTTTCTCTGCATATTAAGGAAGGTATACAGAGAAAACAGAGTGGTTTCCATGTTGCTGGCAGCAGGGAGGATTTACCCATTCCTGCCCTGTGAGGAAGTTCCATGCTTGCCTACCCTCACTCAGCTTCAGCCCCTACCCCACCAAACCACATAAATAATGTGTAACAAATAAGTTGTATGTGGAAAGGAATTCAGAAGAGTGATTTATGTAAGCTATGGAAAGGCCTTTGGAATTTTTTTGCTTTTTCAGTGTGGTCTGATGATGAACAGTGCTTACTCAAAGGCTGTATTGTGGCGACCCACCAGAGAGAAGATGGACAATTGCATGACCTGTGTAAAGGTCAGCCCCAGTGGCAGTTCCTTTGCTCAGGGGAGTGCAGGGACTGCTCCCTCTGCAGTGCCTCTGAGGGGGTGGGAAACAGAAGAAAGAGGAGGACACGGCTCTGTTCCACCATGTAATGGCCAGCTGCACTGGTTGACCATGTGGAGGATGTGGGGAATGAGCTGCACTCTATGAGTGTGAGGGAATGTAGCATCAGGTCTGTTACCTCTGTGTGCCAGGGAACCCTTGAAGACATTCTGCCTCCTTGTGTTCCTCCTGTCACAATGTGACTCCACACAACCCCCACCCCAGGGGCTGTGCCCATTAGGCATAGCTGAGCTGCAGGTGAGCAAGCCCACTAAAGTAAGTGTCGCTCAGCCTGAGTAAGGGTCCCATAAAAGGCACCTCCAGTGAGAAAAGCCTAGCACTTCTTCTAACTCACCCATGGGAATCCTCTCCCTCATCTTTCAGAGCTGCAATGTTTGGAATAAAAGTCTCATTTGAAGTTTTGGGTGCTATTGGGTGCATGGGCAGCTACTGTAAAACCAGCTGCCAGGGGCTGGGAAAACCTGGCAAAAAGAGCTTTGGAGGAGAAAACCTCCACTAGCATCACCACACAGCACATAATACTTCTTTAATTCTGCCCCAGAGAGAGGAAATAGATTGCTGGGTCCAGTTCTAATCCTGTCTAGGGCTCAGAATGCATCCTGGGAAATCAGTGGTAAAGCCAAAGCCATCATTGTAGAGATACATGCCTCTACATAATTTTAAGTGATTTCTTAAGGTGCAAAGCTGCTGTGTAGAGGTTATACTCACGCAAGCAAACCAAAACATCAGACGATATCAGAAGCCATCCAAGTGCAGAAATAGCTTGAGAAAGGACAACTGGCCAATCTTGCCTAGCTTAAACTTGTAAAAGCATGCACCTTCCTGAGCAGGAGAAGATTTCCAGCAAAGATCCCCTAAAATCCAAGCAGTAGGAAGAAAAAAAAATGTTATTAGCGAATCTTGAATGGAGATAGATGCTTATTTACATTTACAATATTTGGAAAGATATTGTAAGTGAAGAGAAAACAACAACCGAGGACATATTGCAATAGCTTTAAAGAAAATGCTTCCTTAATATCCGGCCAAGTGTTTGCATACCATGACTTTTATAACAAACCAAAAGAACCAAATTAATCCTAGGAACAGTTTTACTGCTGTAAAGCTTTACTAAAGCTGCTCAGTATTTACCAAGATAGGTGAAATTATTTGGAACCAGACAGCGTTTGGGACAAATTGGCAGATAGTTAATGAAAAACTCATATGTCATGAAGCTGAGCTTGATTTAAATAGTGATAGACATTGTCAGAACACAAGCTTAGTTAAAATCTCTGGCCATTAGTTTTAAACTTTAATTTCTTAACTTAAGCACCTAAATAGCAGTGGCATCTTTTTTCAGAGGTTCTGAGCTTCCATATATCTGTGCCTAAATCCATGAGACCAGAACAAGGAAATCAAGGAAAAACATGGTCAGGTAATGACATTTGCAACTGGAGCAAGTAAATTGACTGATACTCAGTTTTCCAGATCTGGGTACTGGTAGATAAAACTGCACAAAGAGAGTCCAGTGCTAACCACCTTTAATACTTCACAAGGGAGACTACAGATTAACCTGATTAGCCTTTGGTATCAATTCAGCCAAGAAGTTTGTTACAGAAAGAAGATTGAACCTATGCTGGGCTTTGTAGGTTTGCAGCAGTGGTAGATGTTGTAAAGGTATTTGAAACTGTCATGGAATCAAAGGAAATAGAGTCAAGTTAAATCCAGCCAAATAGGTTTCACATAGTGTACTTCAGACTTGGGCCCTAGGTGTATGTGGTTTTTATTCCTCTGTATAATTCTATTACTTCTGGGAGCAAAGTCTCTTAAGTCCAGTACTGCACAGTTATACACTAATTTTATCCTTTCTTCCCCCAAGCAAAGACTGTATGAATGAGAAGCAAATAAACAATCTCTGTAGAATGGAATTTATTTTTATATAAGTGCTTCAGGCAAAGATGTTGATTCTGTGCTTATGACTGACCCTTCCGTCTTCTTCACTGTCTGATACCAAAGATGTGGTTGTGTCATAACAGGTTTCATTTTAGCTAATAAGGGAAGTTAATAATTAGATAGTGTTCTTGGATTCACTGAATCCAACCTTTGTTAAGTAGCAGTTTCCTGTGTCTTAATAGATTGGAAATTATTCAGGAAATTGCTTGAAAATGACAGAGTCACTGAACATGATTTTAATGTTAAATGACTCGAACAATTCTGTTGGAGTCATCCTGAACCAAAGGGTCAAGTCTGCCCTTTGCTACCATAGCAAGTATGCTTCAGGAGCTGAGAAGTATGTATCCCGACATATGAAAAGGGTTGGCATTGTGAAGTAACTTAGAATATGTAAAGAACATATCCTAAGAATGGCCATACTGGATCATACCTAGGGCCCTACCAAATTCACAGTCCCTTTTGGTCAATTTCACAGTCATAGGATTTTAAAAATTGTACATTGTGAATTAAGTTTAAATGATCTAGACCAAATTGTTCAGGAAGTAAGAACTCTCTGGTCAGTAAGAAGAACAACCAGAGAGATAGTAGAGATTTTTTCGTGCATGGACCATAAAAGAGCTTTCCCTTGTATCATTTATGTATTATCACAAACATCAACAAAAAGGGGCAATGGGTTTGTGGGAATGTGCTGCAGGAAATGGAACAAGAAGTGATCATCTGGAGCCATTTTGTGCAGTTCTCTCTCTTGTGAAAGGCTAGGAATTTTACTTAAGAAAAAAAATGTGTTCACATTTGCTATGCTGAGAGTCTTGAAAACTGAGGTCCTCTGTTTATCCAAAAAAAAGGGAAGGTATGGGCATCAGCAGTGCAAATTCCCCCACCAATACATCTCAGATCACAGCATGGAGGACCATCTCTTCATTCCTATTCAACTGTTGGCCTTTCTGCTGAGACTGACAACAATGGAGCCAATTAGTGCCAACTAGAAGTGTGTGTCCACATGTCCTCTCGGACGTGTTCTGAGAAAGTTAACTCATACAACAGGTCACTGAATCTTCATTTCTGATTCATGCTTGCCCAATGAGCCTGAAAGACCACACATGAACAGAGAAAAACAAAAATAATGAATTATTGTATAATTATGTGCTACAGAATAATTTATTCAGTCAAGTGGGCAATAGTCCTAAATCCTTTCAGTCCAGTTCCCCATCCATATTACAGAAAACTCAATCATCATAATTACCACTAATTGGCCCCATTGTTAGCGGAGTCAACATAATGCCTAATATTGAATGGGCATGAAAACTGAATCCCTGTCACTGGTTCATGTGGTCTTTCCCAGGCAAGTGAAAATATGGGGAAGATTATATGAGTATAATATATATAATATTATATAATATATAATATTTCCATATTATAGTTATTCTATGCAGAAATAGAGGATTTCAGTCAATCTGGTGTTTTTCGCTAGCATTAAATTCACTTTAAAAATGGTCAAGAAATTAGAATAGAGCTGTAATTTGGTTGAAACTTCACTTTAAATTAGAATTTTCTTAGGACCAAATAACCACATTGTAAAATGTTACTTAGCTTTATCTAAAACTTCCTATGGTCCTAAGATTGATTTGAAGTAGACATTGTACCAAAAATATTTAATTTTACCCACGTACTGTAGCTATGTGATACTCTAACAGTCACTCTCCAATGCTGTGGAGCTAATAAATAACATATAAAACAATCAGGTTATAGTCTGGATTTTTCAAAGCCCTTCCCCCAATTGTTTTATATGTTTACAAATAATGCACAAATTATATATATTTTACAGCTGCTTAACTTTTGAAAAACAGAACTCATACTTCTGTCTCATGATCTTGTTCCAAACAGATGAATATTTTGTGTAGACAAGATACAAAGAAATCACTAGCTGTTACAACGAACAAAAATTAGACCCAGAAAAGGCCTTTTAGCGTTTAGACACCTAGTCAATCTCTCTGCCAATGCAGAATATAGCCTGGAGTAAATTTCTTTTTGGTGTAAATTGCCATAACTCCTGAGGATCTGTCCCACTGACATACTAAGTCCAGCATTCCATCAAATGATTTTGTTTCTAACATGTCTATGGACATAACGTTATACACAGCTCCATACATACTGTGACTTTCACTGTTACACAAACAGTATTTTAGAGATTTTAGTTGTCAGTTGAATAAGTATTTGATCACTGCTTTTGTACCAGTTGCAGCTGAATTCTCACAGACCATGTCAATTTTTTCTGGATTAGGACAAAAACCAAGAGGATCCTGGGCAATCTGATCTGGACCACTGACTCATGACGAGATCCCTCAGGCAAGCTACTCATGGTTCAGTCAACCCAGCTGGAACATTGAGCAAAAAAAGAAAAGAAAAAGACCTCATTGAAAATTAAATGCTGCATCTGCGTTGAGCTTTTCTCCTGAGTAAACAAATTACAAATATGGAGCTGTGCATATTAAAACACTCACCACCCCCTTCCCCTTATATTATATAGTCAAGTTATTTCATTTAGAAATGGGTTTTAATAAGCGTGTGCCACAAATTGTTTTTTCTGTTCAACTCAAAAAAGGGATTTGGCACAAACACTGTGTCTGTACATGACAGCTACAGAGAAACACTGTGCTTCCTCAGCTTGGTGGGAGCCAAAATGACCCTTCTGGACAGTGAACCATGCAGATGCAGGATTTATGACAAGCAGTACTTGCTCTTTCTAAATCAGATTAAAAATCCATGCTATAGAAAAGCACCATACAGTGGAGCAAGGTTTCATACAAGACACTAACTACTGGCAGTCTGGCATAGGGCAGCTTACTTTGTCTACTGAGCAAGCAGGCTTTAGATCAAAAAGACAGTGTATTGATGACATGTTTATTTTCAGATGATTGATTGAGAAAGTGCCTGCTTATCAGAAAAGATTAGTCTGGAACTTCATAGATTTCACCAAAGCTTCAGACTGCACCAATAGAAAGTCACTATGGAAGATCTTGCGACCACATGGGCTTGCTAGAAAGGTACAATCACTGGCTAAGAGCAGATCCACACTACCCACCTGATCGGTGGGTAGCGATCCATCTATTGGGGGTCAATTTATCGCATCTGGTCTAGATGCGATAAATCGATCTTTGAGCACTCTCCCATCAACTCCAGTACTCCACCACCATGAAAGGCACAAGTGGAGTCGATGGGGGAGTGACAGCAGTCAATTCACCGCTGTGAAGATGCTGTGGTAAGTTGATCTAAGTACGCCGACTTCAGCTATGCTATTCTCGCAGCTGAAGCTGCATATCTTGGATCGATCCCCCTCCCCCACAGCGTAGACCAGGGCTTAGATGCTGTGAGAAAGTTCAAAGCGCTGAGTATGGACATAAGAACATAAGAACACACTGGGTCAGACCAGTGGCCAATGGCAAGTGGCCCCAAAGGAATGAACGGACAAGTTATCATCAAGTGATCCATGCCCTGTCACCCAGTCCCAGCTTCTGGCAAACAGAGGCTAGGGACACCATTCCTGCCCATCCTGGCTTACAATCTATTTATATTCTTTCATGAATCTATCTAGCTCACTTTTGAATGCCATTATAGTATTGGCCTTCACACAACCCTCTGGCAAGGAATTCCAGGGATTGACAGTGCACTGAGTGAAAAATACTTTCTTGTGTTTGTTCTAAACCTGCTACCTATTAATTTCATTTGGTGGCCCCTTGTTCTTGTATTATGAGAAGAAGTAGATAACACTTCCTCATTTACTTTCTCTATACCACTCCTGATTTTATAGACCTCTATCATATCCCCCACTAGTCTCTTCTTTTCCAAAGGGGAGAGACTGACTGGTCTGATATCACCAGTGCAGTGCAATAGGAATGCATTTCATCACCTCTCCTCTCCTGCAGAGTGATAGGTTATGAGATGCAAAGAGCAACATCAAAGGAAGATACGGCAATTATGTGGAGTAGAGGAAAACTTTAAGATCTCAGTTTTGCAGATGACATCTGTTTTACACAGATGATGGTGCCATGAAAAGGACCACTGCCAATGTAAAAAGTGAGGCGCCCAATGATGGTGCACACATGGTCAACAGTGAAGCATGGTTAACAAATTTGTATATTTTGGAAGCACAAGCACAATCTGACCTACTCCATAAGGAGGTGGAAGCAAAAACTGGGAAGGCAAATGTAGCCTGAGACCAGCAAATAGCTGGAAAAATAAGGAGATTCACAGAGGAACCAAGATAAAATTATACAGTGCCACTATGCTACCCACATTGTTATATACTTCTGAGAATTGGCAAATGCTAGAAACCCACAAGAGGAATCATAATGCATTCCATCAGAGATGCTTGTGAGGAATACTTGGTGTATGCTAGTAAATACATTGACCAGGGCTGATTGTGTTACAAAGGACTGGCCAGCAGATTGTTGAGACAATGTTTCATGTTGCATGGATATAAAAAAGCTATTCCAAGATAGGTGCATAACTGGATGACACCTAGAGGAAGACCATATAAGAAAGTCATTGAAAAAGAGGCTGCTGTTATGGAAACAGACTATAATAGAGCAAGAAATGCTGCATTAGGCAGAAAGACTGGGTTGCCTCATGTATCACAAGGCACGAAAACATCAAATAAAAATAGTAAACTTTGAGGTACAAAATGGATCAAGAATCAGAGGGGTAGCCGTGTTAGTCTGGAATTGCAGAAGTGACAAAGAGTCCTGTGGCACCTTAAAGACTAACTGAAATTTTTTCAGAGCATGAGCTTTCGTGGGCTAATACCCACTTCGTCGGATGCATGCAGTGGAAGTATCCAGGGGCAGGTATAAATAGGTAGGCAAGAACCAGGTGGGAGATAACAAGGTTAGTCCAATCAGGCTGAACCAGCTTGTTATCTCTAATCAGGGAGGGTGAGGTGTTCCTCTAGCAGCTGAACTGGAGGTGTGAATAGCGAGAGAAGAGAAGCTGCTTTTGTAGTTAGCTAGCCATTCAAAATCTCTATTCAGTCCCAAATTGATTGTGTCAAATTTGCAAATGAATTGCAGCTCTGCAGTTTCTCTTTGCAGTCTGGACTTGAAGTTTTTTTGCTGCAAAATGCTGACCTTTAAATCTTCTATAGTGTGTCCGGCGAGGCTGAAGTGTTCTCCTACAGGTTTTTGAATATTGCCATTCCTGATATCTGATTTGTGTCCATTTATCCTTTTTCGTAGGGACTGTCCAGTTTGGCCGATGTACATAGCAGAGGGACATTGCTGGCCCATAATGGCGTATATTACATTGGTAGATGTGCAGGTGAATGAACCAGTGATGGTGTGGCTGATCTGGTTTGGTCCTGTGATGGTGTTGCTGGTGTAGATGTGTGGGCAGAGTTGGCATCGAGGTTTATTGCATGGATTGGTTCCTGAGTTAGAGTTATTATGGCGCGGTGTGCTGTTGCTGGTGAGAATATGCTTGAGGTTGGCAGGTTGTCTGTAGGCCAGGACTGGCCTGCCTCCCAAGGCCTGTGAAAGTGAGGGATTGTTGTCCAGGATGGGTCGTAGATCACTGATGATGCATTGGAGAGGCTTTAACTGAGGACTGTAGGTGATGGCCAGTGGTGTTCTGTTGTTTTCTTTCTTGGGCTTGTCTTGCAGCAGCAGGCTTCATGGACAGGTCATCATGGACAGGTCTGACTACCAAAAGGAGGCTACCAGACAACTCTCCAACACCAATTTCTACAGGCCACTTCCCTCAGATCCCACTGAAGAATATACTAAGAAACTGCACCGTCTACTCAGGACACTCCCTACACTAACACAGGAACAAATTAACATACCCTTAGAACCCCGACCGGGGCTATTCTATCTTTTACCCAAGATCCACAAACCTGGAAATCCTGGACGCCCCATCATCTCGGGTATTGGCACTCTCACTGAAGGACTGTCTGGATATGTGGACACTGTACTCAGACCCTACGCCACCAGCACTCCCAGCTATCTCCGTGACACCACCGACTTCCTGAGAAAACTACAATGCATTGGTGACCTTCCAGAAAACACCATCCTAGCCACCATGGATGTAGAGGCTCTTTACACAAACATCCCACACAAAGATGGAATACATGCTGTCAGGAATAGTATCCCCGATGATGCCACAGCACAAGTGGTGGCTGAGCTCTGTGACTTTATCCTCACACACAATTATTTCAAATTTGGTGACTATATATACCTCCAGACCAGTGGCACCCGCATGGCCCCACAGTATGCCAACATCTTTATGGCTGACCTGGAACAACGCTTCCTCAAATCTCGTTCACTCACGCCCCTCCTCTATCTACGCTACATTGATGACATCTTCATCATCTGGACCCATGGGAAAGAAACTCTGGAAGAATTGCACCATGATTTCAACAGCTTCCACCCCACCATCCACCTCAGCCTGGACCAGTCTACACAGGAGGTCCACTTCCTGGACACCACGGTGCAAATTAATGATGGCCACATCAACACCACCCTATACCGAAAACCTACTGACAGCTATGCCTACCTTCATGCCACCAGCTTCCACCCTGGGCACACCACACGATCCATTGTCTACAGCCAAGCACTGAGGTACAATCATATTTGCTCCAAACCCTCAGACAGAGACCAACACCTACAAGATCTCCACCAAGCTTTCTCAAAACTACAATACCCGCACAAGGAAATAAGGACACAGATCAACAGAGCCAGATGTGTACCCAGAAGCCTGCTGCTGCAAGACAAGCCCAAGAAAGAAAACAACAGAACACCACTGGCCATCACCTACAGTCCTCAGTTAAAGCCTCTCCAATGCATCATCAGTGATCTACGACCCATCCTGGACAACAATCCCTCACTTTCACAGGCCTTGGGAGGCAGGCCAATCCTGGCCTACAGACAACCTGCCAACCTCAAGCATATTCTCACCAGCAACAGCACACCGCGCCATAATAACTCTAACTCAGGAACCAATCCATGCAATAAACCTCGATGCCAACTCTGCCCACACATCTACACCAGCAACACCATCACAGGACCAAACCAGATCAGCCACACCATCACTGGTTCATTCACCTGCACATCTACCAATGTAATATACGCCATTATGTGCCAGCAATGTCCCTCTGCTATGTACATCGGCCAAACTGGACAGTCCCTACAAAAAAGGATAAATGGACACAAATCAGATATCAGGAATGGCAGTATTCAAAAACCTGTAGGAGAGCACTTCAACCTCACCGGACACACTATAGAAGATTTAAAGGTCAGCATTTTGC
The DNA here is from genome assembly GCA_007922305.1 of Dermatemys mawii. Lineage (NCBI taxonomy): Eukaryota > Metazoa > Chordata > Testudines > Dermatemydidae > Dermatemys > Dermatemys mawii. The sequence goes on from ML677333.1 coordinate 83,070,954, forward strand.
AGCAAAAAAACTTCAAGTCCAGACTGCAAAGAGAAACTGCAGAGCTGCAATTCATTTGCAAATTTGACACAATCAATTTGGGACTGAATAGAGATTTTGAATGGCTAGCTAACTACAAAAGCAGCTTCTCTTCTCTCGCTATTCACACCTCCAGTTCAGCTGCTAGAGGAACACCTCACCCTCCCTGATTAGAGATAACAAGCTGGTTCAGCCTGATTGGACTAACCTTGTTATCTCCCACCTGGTTCTTGCCTACCTATTTATACCTGCCCCTGGATACTTCCACTGCATGCATCCGACGAAGTGGGTATTAGCCCACGAAAGCTCATGCTCTGAAAAAATTTCAGTTAGTCTTTAAGGTGCCACAGGACTCTTTGTCACTCAAAATGGATCAAATTATTTAAAAAACAATGGTGAGAGTCCATGATCAAAATGTGCACCTACCTACAGACTTTACACCCACAAAATGGGCACCCACTTTCTCATAGATTTGTGGCTTAAAAGGCCATATGGGATCATTGTGAACATCCCATCTGAAATATTGCATAACACGGGCTCTAGAACTTTCCTGAATTAATTCCAGTTTGAATTAGAGCATATACTGTGCATACTAATCTGCCAATAGGGAGTGAAATTCATCCCCATTCAAAGGCCCAGCACCACTTGAGCCCCAGTTAAACCCTGCTTTGAAGATTTAAGTGTTGGCCTTGTGCTGGCTGCTCTAGAGAGTGAATTTCACCCTCAGTGCACAAATGGGTAATCATGTGCAGAAATATCTGTTTACATATACAGTTAGCCAATTCACTGGCACAACTGTGAATTGATCTACAGCACCTATTTTAAAAAATTGTTCTTATACACAGTCTTGAATTCCCCATGTTTGCTGAAAAATATAATGGGCGAAACAAAGCACTTAATACATTATTCTGGGGGAATAATAGCTTCTAAAAATGCCTTTGAAAATATTAAAGCTGGTTCCAGAGTCAGTTCCAGCTTCTGGAAGTTGGAGGTTTAGAAACACCCAGAACATGGAGTTGCCTCCCTGACCATCTTGACTGATAACCATTGATGGACCTATCCTCCATGATATTTTATACTTTTTGCCTTCACAACATCCCCTGCCAGTGAGTTTCACAGTTGATTGTGCATTATATGAGGAATAACTTCCTTATTTTAGTTTTAAACCTGCTGCCTAGTAAATTCATTGGGTGACCCCTGGTTTTTGAGAAGGGGTAAATAACATTTCTTTGTTCACTTTCTCCATGACATTCATGATTTTATAGACCTCTATCATATCCTCCCTTAGTTGTCTCCTTTCTAAGATAAACATTTCCAGTCTTTTTAATCTCTCTTCATATGGAAGCTGTTTCATTCCCCTAATTATTTTGTTGCCCTTCTCTATATTTTTTCCATTTCTAATAAATCTTTTTTTTGAGTTGTGGTGGCCAGAACTGCATGTACTATTCGAGGTGTGGGTGTACCATGGATTTATATAGTGGAATTCTGACATTCTCTGTCTTGTTATCAATCCCTTTCCTAAGGGTTCCTAACATTCTGTTACCTTTTTTGACTTTCTCAAGTGGTAACAGCTAATTTAGACACCATCATTTTGTATATATAGTTGGGATTTTTCCCCAGTATGCATTACTTTGCACTTAACAATCAATTTCATCTGCCATTATATTGTCCAGTCACCCAGTTTTGTGAGAACCCTTTGTAACTCTTTAGAGTCAGCTTTGGACTTACCTGTCTTGAGCAATTTTGTATCATCTGCAAACTTTGGCAACTCATTCTTTACCAGTATGTTGAACAGCACTGGTCCCAGTACAGATCCTTTGAGGACCCCGCTATTTACCTCTCTCCATTGTGAAAAAATACCATTTATTCCTACCCTTTGTTTCCTGTCTTTTGACCAGTTACTGATCCATGAGAGGACCTTCTCTCCTATCCCATGGCTTCTTATGAGCCTTTGGTGAGGACCTTTTAAAGGCTTTCTGAAAGTTCAAGTACTCTATATCCATTGTATCACACTTCTGCATATGCTTTCTGACACCCTTAAAGACATCAATTAGATTGATGAGGCATGATTTCTCTTTATAAAAGCTATGTTGACTCTTCCCAAACATATCATGTTTATTTATGTCTGATAATTCTGTTCTTTACTATAATTTCAGCCAATTTGCCTTGTACTGAAGTTAAATTTACAGGCCTGTAATTGTCACTATTACTTCTGGAGACTTTTTAAAAAACTGAAGTTGCATTAGCTATCTTCCAATTATATTGCACAGAGGCTGATTTAAGTAATAAGCTACATATCACAGTTAATAGTTCTGCAATTTCATATTTGAGTTCCTTCAGAACTCATGGATGAATGCCACCTGGTGACTTATTACTGTTTAATTTATCCATTTGTTCTAAATCCTCCTTTAATGGCACCTTAATCTGGGACAGTTGTTGAGATTTGTCACCTAATATGAGTAGCTTGAGAGTGGACCAGAATTTTTAAAATAAGCATCTAAAATTCAGTTTTTTAATCCATATATGTATGTCTAAATATAAGTGGCCAACTAATGGCCAATCCCTCCGGTCAATATGCTGCATCAGTTCTGTCTCACAAAATGGCAGCTATCCTTGCTGACACCTCATGACACACTTCTGCAGTACTTAAAAAAAAGATTGTAACAGTTACTTACAACAGCAACACTATCACAGGAAACTTTCTGGGGCATCCCACGCTATTTCTTCGGGAAGCTTAACTTCAGTGTCTCAGGGTTCCTATTAGGGCTGTTGATTAATCAGTTAACTCATGCAATTAACTCAAAAAACATAAATCGTGATTAATTGTACTGTTAAACAATGAAACACCAATTAAAATTTATTAAATACTTTGGATGTTTTCCTACATTTTCAAATGTATCAAATTCAATTACAACACAAAATAAAAAGTGTACAGTTCTCATTTTATGTTATTTTTATTACAAATATTTGCACTGTAAAAATGATAAAAAGAAATAGTATTTTTCAATTCACCTTATACAAGTATTGTAATGTAATCTCTTTATCATGAAAGTATAACTTGGAAATGTCATTATTTTTGTTCCATAATTGCACTCAAAAACAAAACAGTATAAAACTTTAAAGCCTACAAGTCCTCTCAGTCCTACTTCTTGTTCAGCCAATTGTGCAGAGAAATAAGTTTGTTTACATTTGCAGTAGATAATGCTGCCTGCTTCTTGTTTACAATATCACATGAAAGTGAAAACAGGCATTCACATGGCACTGTTGTAGCTGGCATTAAAAGATATTTGCGTGCCTGATGCACTAAAGATTCATATGCCTCTTCATGCTTTGGCCATCGTTCCAGAGGACAGGCTTACATGCTGATGACACTCATTACAAAAATAATGCATTAATTAAATTGATGACTGAACTCCTTGGGGGAGAATTGTATTTTTCCTGCTGTTTTACCCCTCATTCTGCCATGTATTTCATGTTATAGTAGTCTCAGACGGTAACTCAGCACATGTTGTTCATTTTAAGAACACTTTCACTGCAAATTTGACAAAATGCAAAGAAGATACCAATGTGAAATTTCTAAATATAGCTACAGCATTTGACCCACGAGTTAAGAATTGGAATTGCCTTCCAAAATCTGAGAGGGATGAGATGTGGAGCGTGCTTTCAGAAGTCTTAAAAGAGCAACACTCTGATGCGGAAACTACAGAACCCAAACCACCAAAAGAAGAAAATCAACCTTCTGCTGGTGGCATCTGACTCAGATGATGAAAATGAACATTCATCAGTCCACACTGCTTTGGACTGTCATCAAGCAGAACCCGTCATCAGTATGAACACAAGTCCTCTGGAATGAAGCATGAAAGGACATATGAATCTTTAGTGCATCTGGCATGTAAATATCTTGCAATGCAGGCTATAACATCATGTGAATTCCTGTTCTCACTTTCATGTGACAATGCTGCCTGCTTCTTGTCTACAATATCTCCTGCAAATATAAACAAACTTGTTTGGCTGAGCGGATGGCTGAACAAGAAGTAGGATTGATTGGATTTGTAGGCTCTAAAGTTTTACATTGTTTTATTTTTGAATGCAGTTTTGTTTTTGGTACATTTGTAAGTTCAAGTTTCAATATAAAGAGATTGCACTATAGTACTTGTATTAGGTGAATTGAAAAATATTATTTCTTTTGTTTTTTTACAGTAGAAGCACCTGTACTCAAAAATAAATATGAAGTGAGCACTATACACTTTGTATTCTGTGTTGTAATTGAAATCAATATATTTTAAATGTGGAAAACATCCAAAAATATTTAAATGGTATTCTATTATTAACAGCACAATTAATCACAATTGTTTTTAATCACATGATTAATTGCAATACATTTTTTTAATCGCTTGACAGCCCTAGTTCCTATCTCTTCTTTCCTGAGAAAACTTTCTGTCTCTCCTTACATATCAGCTCCTTTAGTACCCCAATACTGAAGCTCCTCTTCTATCCGCAATCTTCGTTTTTAAACATTTTCCCCTGCTGCTCTGCACTAAAGTGAAAAGGCCTGATAATGGTTGAACAGTGTTAAATACCCCTAATGCACATCTGTCCCATGGCTTTTTTTATGGGGGTGGGGAGGCGCTGAGGCTTTCCTTTTGAATCAAAACTTCCTTGACTCCTAGTGGGGAGCTCTTAGAAATGTTTAGGTGCCACATCAACAGGCCCATTATAAAGACAAGAGAAGACATAGAAAGATACATAAAGTTCAGATTACGTGTGGTTCATACTCCCAGACTCCTATTCTCCCTTCTTTGCTTAACGGAGAGGAAGTTTCCCTTTAAGAAACAAACATTTTCCGCAAGGCAACTGGCTCAGCATGACCTACACACATTGCTCAGAAATCAGTATACACCAAAAATATGTCAGTACATAAAGGGTTCCTCACAGAGGTTTGCATGTGCTGAAATATCTCCAGGACATATAGACACTTGTGCAAAAGTATTCATGTGCTGAAATGTTTAAAGGCCTGTCAAACTGTCTATATTATCAGGGACGTTTCAACAGACTTTGAAGTCTTTGTTCATGGTCAGTAGACCCTTTGGACAATTTTAAAGTCTTCTGATGTAACTCACCAATTGACTGGGTCTCCTATATGCTACAGTAACAATAAAACAATAATAATATCAATAACACCAGAACTCATGATCCCAAGACATTTGAATAATCAAGGTACTACTGTGCATGTGATTATCTGACAATTGTGCTGTTTGTGATCTGGCCAGACAGTATTAACTCACTGGGCAATGGAAAGAAGAAATTATTTTTTCCAAGATACTTATTGGAGGTAGAGTACAGTACTATGTTCTAGTTGTTTAAAAACAATGCTTAATTTTAATAACTGACATTTAGTTTGAAAACACATTTTTAAAAAATAAATTTTAGTACATTTCTTTACTGTTTCACCCTGATCTCAGATTTAAATACAAATATCATATATTCTGAATAATACTCTTAGTTCTTTCAAGTTTTCGTAAAGAGCAATCTTCTCACAATATTTAATCAGTGGTCATTCCAAAATATTCAATCATCTTACTGAGATTTTGTCATTCTTAGTTATTTCAGAATATTAAATATTAAATATTAAAATGTTTGATTAAATGAGAATTGTGTGTTATATCATGGAGAGAACTGCTTGATTAAAATAATATTTAAGCAGTCTGGAATTGTTTAAAAACTTAATATTATAAAATATCTGAGGGTGGCAAAATGTCACCATGAGCAATATTCCTGCCTTGACACATCAGGTAGTAAGTTTTGTGGCTCCAGTTCTCTGTTTCTACTCCATTCTCAGTCACCAGCTGAGCACCTTACAGAATGGAGAGGTAAATCAGGATGGCCCATTCTTATTATGGATCTCTTCTTTTCTCAAGTGGCAGCAAAAATTTTGGACTTTTCAAATAAACTTGTGTTTTAATTATAGTATCTCTTGTTACATGGGAAATCAAAGTTGAAGAGGTGAGATTTTCGTTTGGATCAATAGGTGACAAACTTTACAGTTAGTCTCAGATCCACAGGAAATGAGTTCTATAACTCTGGACCTACTCAGAACCAGCCTATACACTGGAATACTTTGGCATTTATGCACATGGATCTTGGGATAAGTGCCTCTGAACTACGGTTCAAGCAATATCATGCCATATGGTAAACTGGTTCCCTCAGGGTCTATGGTCCCATGTAATCACCACCAGAGATTGCCCCAGAATGTGAGCTTTCAGACCTTGGAGTGTGTTACAGTGTTGAGAAAGCTAAAAAGTTCAAGAATATACTGAGGGGAAATCCATTAGGTTTTTTTGGAGCGCTGATGCCTTGCCGAAGGGCTCTCTTTTCAGCCCTACCCTTTACAGACCTGTAGAGTCCACCATCCAGGCTTAGCCATAGAAAGGCAAGTGTGACATGAAGTGACGGTGGGGAGCATGTTTTGGAGGTCCTGTTTCTTCTTCAATGCTTCCATCCCTAAGTGTGACTGATCTGTCTTCTGTCCACATATAGTACCCAGAGGAAATGTCTGGGCCCTTTATTTGGGCTATCAGGAAAACTGTATCCCCTGTATTGTATTTTTGATTATATAATGCCATCTTCAGAGAAGGTGATAAGAAATTGCACAGTTATATTATAAACCAATTAGAAAGACACAATGCAGATATGTTTTTGAGCATGTCTGGTTCTTGAATCAGCATCTTTTAGTGCAGAAGCTATTGTCTGTATTATGGGGGCAGGTGTGTATGTGTATGTGTGTGTGTGTGTGTGTGTGTGTGTGTAAATTCCCAAATTGATTTTAAATGGTTCAAAGTGTTACTACACAAATGGCAAGGATGGGAATATGTGTGTGTGCGCGCACATCAGACATAATCTAAAAGTAAGAGAAGACCAGCTGAAAGCAAAAACACAGTGAGTTCATGAGATGAATTTCAAAATGGAATACAATAAAATTATCAGCTAGTAATAAAATATAGAGAAGTAATATACATCTGTGGCTGCTGTTCAGATACCAGAAATTTAATCATGTACAGGGTCAGAGAAACAAATACATCTTTAAGAGTGGTTTAAAATTTCTCTAGAGATCTCAGCATATAAATAGTTAAAGGGCAGGAATTTATACTAGGTTTTTTTTTTCTTTAGTGGAAAGTACTGTGACATGGATATTTAATGTGGTGCTACAATAAGACCAAATTCATCAAAATTTCTCTGATTGTGTCTGTAAGACCAAAATTATTTTGATTTTTAGGTGAACATAAGCCTGGAAAATACCTCATTGGTCATTGAGATCAGTTGGCAACTCCATTTTACAATCCCATTCATAAAATTATCAAGCTCCAATTTAAAACCAGTCAGGTTTTTGCCTCCACTACTCACGCTGGGAGGCAGTTCCAGAACCTCACTTCGCTGATGGTTTGAAACCTTCTTCTAATGTGGAGCCTAATTTTATTGTGCCAACATTGTCTATTCGCTTAAATAGCTGTTCTTCTTTCCTGATGTTTACTCCCAGATGCATTTACAGAGATAATCATATCCCCTCTCAGCCTTTTATTTTGCTAGGCTAAATAGGTCAAGCTCTTTTAATCTACTTTTATAAAATAGATGAGCAGGGAATGGAGACTTAGTAGTTCTTCTCTGAACCTGTTCCAGTTTTAATTCATCTTTTTTGAACATGGGTGATCAGAATTGTATACTGTATTCCAGATAAGTTGGATTAGTGAATACTGTGAGTTCCCAGTGGACCAGGTACTGGATGCCCCAGGAAGATGCTCTAAGGACCTGAAGGTTGGAGTATGTTTATTGCTAATCTGAAAAGCATTACAGTGAGGCCAAGAAGGGAGCGCTTGTGTTGCCCAGAGCTGGTGGAGTTGGGAAGCCGACTCATGACAGGCACAGACAAGGCTTCCTCACACTAAGGGCAGGTGGTAGTGAGGTAGAATCTCAAACTGGGTATCCTCAGGATGTGTCACAGCCTCCTAATGATCAAACATCCCAAACCTTCCTCCTAGCACCAATCCTTGAGCCATCTATTGATCTTCGGTATTTCATCATGGCCTTGCCCTCTTTGTCTAAGGACTGGAAGAATACCAATGAAGATTACCTGAGCAGCCGCCTCTTTGAACATCTTCCCCAAGCTAGTGGCGTAGTCTTCTATCTGTCCCATCAGGAATCTGACAGTGCCATTTCTCCCAGCATAAAGAATGATCAGTTGATTTTCACCTGCTCCTATCAGGATCCTTTTCTAGCCTCAGTTCCACATGTTGCATCCCTGCTTCTTTCAGCAGACAGCACACCATTCTGTTCCCCCGATCTGCCCTAGTGACAGGTCTGTCGATTCATCTTAGTAAAGAGTCCCCAGTCGTGTAGACCTGCCTCTTCCTGGTGTTGGTGTGAATCTCAGGTTCTCTCCACTCTTTTTCCTTTTGCCTCCAGATCCCTGTCTTCTGTTTTTTTTCACAGACCCTTGTACATTATCCTTGTCCTTCTGAGAACTTGGGTCTCAGTGGGTGTGGCTTTTCATAATGAGAGATTCTGATACCGAGAACACTTACACACAAATAAAAGCTCACGTAAATAATCCCATTGAAGTCAAAGAGAGATTAGCTTCAGTTACTGACTGCAGGATTGGCCCTCATATGTATGATGTAGCAGTGGCAGAATGGATGCCAGCTCATGCGGAAGCCCCAGGCCAATTCACTTGTGCATTAGCATAGATCAAAGTGATTGCTATATGCATAAGACTATATTTGGTGTTTAAACTTCATGAAAACTAGTGGGATGTTACTTGCATTGTTTTCACTTATCTGTATCCTGTTATGATGTAATAGCAAACATTTTCATTGTGTATATCCCTGTAACTAAATAACCCCCCATCAAAGGAGAAAAAAGCCCTGTGGGATGCAAATGAAGAACTTTAATAAAAAAAGTGCTAATTTCAGAGCAAGCGGTCATGGTGTGTGACGATCGGAGGTCAAAGACTCAACGTGCATTCCTCACTCTCTGTCAAAGGAAAAGCCCATGTGGGTAGTGACACTACCAGCTTGTTTACTGTGAGAAGAAACTATAAGAAAGGATTCAAGGAATGATCCTGCATCTCTGGACTGTTTGGACTCTTACAGGGAAGTGTACCAGGTGCAAAGTGGAGATCCTCAGAAATAATCTGGGTACCCTGAAAAAACTTTTGGGAAACGGGCAGTTTATTACATCACTGCCAGCATTTGGAATTACAAACTATGACTCACCTGTGCACATATTTTGCCTGCTTCAACCTTTCAATAATGATCACTTCCTTTTCTTGGCTAATAAACCTTTAGTTAATTTGCTACATAATTGGCCACCAGCATTGTCTTTGCTGTAAGATCTAGAGTATCAATTGATCTGGGTATGTGACTGGTCTCTTGGGACTGGGAGCAACCTAGTGTGGTGTCATTTGTCAAAAATGACACCACACTAGGGTGGCAAGATAGACTGGAGTGTCTAAGGGGACTGTCTGTGACTTCCTGGTGAGACTGGTATAGTGACCCAGCAGTTCACATTTGTCACTGGGCTTGATGAAATCTAATTATAGATCACATTACCAGCTTGGGATTTCTGCCCTGTTTTCTGACTGTCTTCCCTGAGTCAAGCACTCTCACTTGTGAATCACTTGTTGCAAGGCACCTCTTTTCTCTCACAGTACTTAGCACTTCCCCTTCTGGGGATGGTTAGCTTGGGGTAATCAGCCCCACTCAGGCAAGGTTTGCCTTTCCCCTTCTGTGCTTCCTTGGTTGTATGTTCAGGGTAGGCCTGAGGGTTGTCCTAAGGGGTTATCCTCCACCTGATTTATCGTCCACCAAACAAAAAGAAAACAGTCTCATAAACAAAAAAACAGGGAGGGTACCTTTCTCTGTCACCCTTGCTAGGATAAGATGTTGTCCTATGGCTACCCTGGGGTACCAGTCCTTCCCCTAGCAGGCACTCAGGTTTGGCTGTTTCCCCTATGAGAAGGGGCACAGTCTCTCACTCTGGAACAGCCTATTTCCCTACTGCCACTCACCAGGCAGATTGGCTCTCCTTTGCTCTCTCCAGAGGAGGGTTTTTTAAAAGGCCTCAGGCAGCCCTTAATTGGATTCAGGTGTTCCTAATTGATCTGAGATAACCCCTTCTCAGCTTGCAGAAAAAAGGGCCTTTAACATTCTAGGGCTAATATATCGGCCTTCCAGGACTCTCTTCCAGACACATGGCCTGACTTTGTCATGCTCCCCAGACAGCATAACATGGAACTATAACAATGGCACTATAAAATAAGCCCAAATAAGTAAATAACTGTTGTGATGGCTAATGAAAGCTACCTTTAGTGATGGAGATCTAACTTTTCTGTTCTCAGAATTGGCTTATGAAAGTATCTCTGAAAATCCACACTCATAGTGCCGGTTTCCAAGCATACGAATATACATCTGCATCCCCACTAATCTCTCCACTTCCCTTACCTCTTCTGCCTTGAGGAGATATTATAAGACAGAAACTAAATATATGAATACATCTCTTCTTAAACTCCCCAGACCTTTGACTCTGCTTACTCAGACTTGCCCAAGTGGGGGGCAAAAAGGTGGAGTCATATTGAAGAGAGTCTATTCAGTGTACAGGGAGTTGTGCTAGTTTGAAGTTTCATGCGTGCTCTTAGATAAGCACATTCTGTAAATTGATCAGTAAACAAAGAAGGAACTCAGCCCCACACTGTTCTTCAGATGTGCAGGAAAATGAAATCATCCCCTTTTCATATTCTCTCCTTCCACCTGCCTGCCCTGCCATCTGGATCCTAGGGAAGGAAGGGCCCACACACCACCTTCTCTTGACACTGCTCAATGTAAATGAAAAAAGATTATTACAGTAAAAACCCACATCAGACCTCAGGAAATATTCACATTGCTTCCTTTCTGTTTTTTAAGGTCTTATTTTTTTTTCATTGTTTAATCTCAATATTCTGTCAACAATCCCAAAGCCAGGCAGTTAGGAATGCAGGCTCTGATCTGTGAACTTTTACTGTATTAATCTTTATTTTCCAGTAAGGGGAATTCATTGCTGTTTCCATTTGCTTATTGCTCTTTTGGACAAGCAAATATACAGTTATCTACTCCCCTTGAAACTGGATAAGGACCTACTATCACGCTGGTTCCAGTTCCTATTCAATAAAGGGGAGTTTTCCCAAGTCCAAGGTTAGTAAATTCAAATTGTACTTCTGAGCTCAACATTCAGTTTCTCTAGTTATCACCTCCCTGGTGATATGACGTGGGCTTCAAAATTTTTTGCCCTGGGTCTGATTATCCAAAATAAAATGTGCAGTGGTGGTTCTTCTCTTAATGACACTGGTTTTACAACATGTAAGTTCACAGACTTCAGTGAAATCATTCCTGATTTATATGATTGTGAACCAGATCTACAGTTTTGAAAAGAACTGTATTGTGCTGGATCCTTAGCTGAAATAAATCAGTGCTGTGTAACTGAAGTCAATAGAGTTGTGCCAGCATATACACACTGAGTATCTGGGACATTCTTTGCAGAAGAAAAATAACCAACCTCTGTATTTTTCAGCCTAAGGAACAATTACTGTAGCCTCTCAGATAAAGCCCAGTGTGACACTGCACTTCATATGATTTTATAAAAATAGTCCAATGAGTATGAATATAATGTAACTGGAATATGCTTCATGCAAAAGGTCTCTTGTAAAGTATCATTACAAAGCTTATAATCTGCTGAGTGTGGTCAACCTATTTGTATAAATATATCATTCTTGTATCTAAACTAGAAACATGAAATATAAATCTGAGGTCCTATTGTAATTATTTGAAGTGTGGGCCCATTAATGGTGGTTTGGAATCTTGATGGCTCCCATCAACTAGGACAACTGGTTCTAAATGGCTCTGTTTACTTACTGTGAGTCAAGCCAGGAAGAATGAAGGCTTGGGGTCTCACAGGACATGTGACCATGTCACCTGGTATTGGAATCCATCTTAAACCTGGTGCTTTTCCGTTTAGAAGGAAGGGTGGGAACCCAGAGACAGACAAATGATTTCTGCCTTGTGCCAAAGCTGCAGAAAGTGGGGTGGAATAGAACAAAGGAGGCTGCAGTCAAGAGAAATCTCCTAGCTACCACCTGAGCTGGATCAAGGACTGTACCGAGGAAAGGATTAGGCCTTGACTAAGAAGGTGTCTAGTCTGTGAAAGAAGCTTATTGGAATGAAGGGCCAAAATACATTAATGTGTATATAAGATCTAACCAGAGTCTCTGCTTGGACTTTTCACATAGGCCTGAATTCCACAGCTTGGTTGGAGGCCGAGCCAACGATGAACAATACATGACTAAGATAAAACTGGAGTACACAGATAACTTTATATGTTTCAAGTCGATGAGTGGAGTCAGCATAACTCCAGATGGTGAGCTGTAACTGGGTTATAGATAAACGAAGTGCTGAGAAGAGCCTCAAAGTTAACTCCCTGGTACAGATGCCGGAACAGAGTTCAGGGAGAGGTCGAACATGATTGACATGAGTAAGGACACCTTCCCCTCACAGATGTTTGCCAATCCCAGTTCAGAAAAATGCAAGGGTAAAACTATAAACAATTGTTATTGTTAAATACTAATGCCTGCTTTTTTCCTTTAAATCTCCAGGAATGTACCTGTTGGCCAATCGGGAGAGCTGCTACCTCATTCCCCCAAACTTGGGATTTAACCTATATACTTTAATAGAAATAGTTTAAGAGTGTCTTAACCCGTGTGTTAGCAATATGTTAATTTGAGCCATGGGCGTAGCCATTATGTAATCTTTTAGATCATTGGCTTATTGTACTTATCTTGTCTTGCTGCTAGAACCTATCCAGGGGTTTGGGAAATCTTATCCCTGTCACTTCTCTCCACCCAATGAGCACTCTATATAATCTATTGTAATCAATTGTTCTGCAGTGTCTCTGAGCCCTAATCAGCAAAGTGACACTCTGCCAGTGCAGTGCGTAATAAACTCCTGTGCTTGACTGTACACGGTGTCCATTTCTGTCAAGAATCAGAGGGGTAGCCGTGTTAGTCTGGAATTGCAGAAGTGACAAAGAGTCCCGAGGCACCTTAAAGACTAACTAAAGTTTTAGAGAATAATCTTTCGTGGGCTAGTACCCACTTCGTCGGATGCATCCGGTGCCATGGGACTCTTTGTCACGGTGTCCATTTCTGTTCCTTCAGGAAAATCTTTAAGGGTGAGCTTTACCTGTATGCAGTTTCTGAATATATTAGGCTTAAACTTGTGTGTTTTTGTTTTATTTTCCTTGGCAACTTACTTTGTTCTGTCTGTTATTGCTTAGAACCACTTAAATCCTACTTTTTATACTTAACAAAATCACTTTTTTCTTATTATTGAACCCAGAGTAAGTGATTACTCTGGGGGAGTAAACAGGTATGCATATCTCTCTATCAGTGTTATACAGGGCAGACAATTTATGAGTTTACCCTGTATAAGCTTATACAAAGTAAAACAGATTTATTTGTGGTTTGGACCCCACTGGGAACTGGGTATCTGGGTGCTAGAAACAGGAGTACCAGCTAAGTGGTTTTCAGTTAAAGCCTGCAGCTTTGGGGGATGTGGTTCAGACCTGGGTCTGTGTTTGCAACAGGCTAGCATGTCTGGCTCAACAAGACAGGGTTCTGAAGTCCCAAGCTGGCAAGGAAAACCAGCTCAGAGGTAGTCTCAGCACATCAGGTAGCAGTCCCAACCCCACTGGGTTTCTGTGACCCAACCATCACACCCAGTGTTGCAGAAAAAGCATGCCTACATTTTCCATGTGCTGTCCGCCTTTCTCTGACATTGTAAAACATGGTTATATCGAAGCTGAGCCTTATACACTGACCAAGGAAAGCTAAGAGATTAAATATGTCCTAGAACTATAGTGGGGCCCTTTCATAGAAAAGTTATTCTCTCTCTGCACATCAACTTCACTATGGGTCTGTGATATGGCATGCCTGCCCTGTAGTGCTACCTGCTGAACCCTCATTTCCCTTTTCAGGAAGCCAACAACTCCAATCTTTCTGCTTGATTCAATTATATCCCGCTTAAGGATTGTTTATTAGAGAGCTTCCTACAAAAGGGGCCATCAAGTCCCAAAGAAACAAAAGATCCTTCTGGCTTTCAAGGTTCCTCTGGAACCAGCCCTGTAAGCTCTCACCCTCAGGGGTCTCTCTGTCTTTAAGTCTATTCTTTTTACGAAGAATCTGATTCCTCCTCCTTGAGCTGGGTGGCAACTTATCTCTCTCTGTTGGCCCCACTTAGTCTTCAGGCTCAGAGGATTTGGCAGTCTTCTCCTGCTGGTGTCTGTTCCCTGCTAACTCAGGGCCCTGTAGAAGCCTTCTTACTCTTTGTAGTGTGTGCAGGCACATAATCTGCTATGAAGGAGGAGGCCAGTATTTATGCTGGCTGCTTCTCCCAGCTCACTCCTTATTGGACATGAGAAATGGGAGACCTGCCCCCACTCTCTCTGCAAGGCTCCAGCTCCTGGGTCCTTAAAGATACAGTAATAGAATTCCTTCTAAATATTACTTCTTCCAAGGACCCATTTCTTCTCTTGTCATATGTCCTCAGGCTCTGAGTATCAGACCACCCCAAACGCTTAAATGGCCATGCCATGTGATAGAGAGGACGGATCAATGGACAGTACTGCACTTCAGGGGACATATCTTGAAGTTCCTGCTTACTTTTTACTTTGACAAAACTCCTTTCAAAGCAAAAAAGGACTGAATGAAAAGTGAATGAGGATTTCAAGATCCCGCTCTATATAAGCAGAAATTCACTATTATCACAAATGCAGTTTGGACATTTTAAAAGCACTGAAATCATCTGGGACTTTCATTGCACTTCATTTAGAGCTAAATCTACCTTTCCCCATTGAAATCCCAAATAAATGGCTTATGTTGCAGGATTTTTCCTGTGTGATGGGCGACATATGATCTGAACTGTATGATGTGGGAAGCTGAGGCATAGATGACAGTAGTCTCTGTATCCACTAACTGGTCACAGCAGGGTGGTACTGAGCCAACACAGTGCAGCATGAAACATTTTCAGGAAACTATTTCTGAAGTTCAGAAACTGATTACTTGCCCCAGGGTGTACTAAATGCAGGACAAAGAGAAAGGTAACAGCTAAGCATTGCCGATCGTCTACATGTCACTCTGCTGGACTCTGTGAATAAAATCTTCCATCTCAACATGCACATCTGGCCTATCTATCCAGTAGAAAAGAAAACAATTAGGCAATATTAAGAGGCAATTTTTAAAGGATTTTTTTTTCTTTTTAAGAAGAGACTGAAATAACTTTAAAGCCCAAAAGCATATTGACGGGGGTAGCCTGTGGTTTTTCTTTTCTTCTTTTTCTTTTTCTAGAAAAATCGATCTCTGGATTTGAGTGGGTTTTGGCTTGTTTTATGTGGAATGAGTACATAGTCCAGATCATTATAATAATTAATTTGCCATCTCTGATGTGCACAGAGAATATGAGCTCAGAAGAGAAGATGAAATGTAATTGCTTACAAATATGCCACATGTACTGAGGAGCAGAGAAAATGCAGCTGCTTCCCTAACTCTCCCTTTGTGCAAATTTACAATGAGCTGCGTAAAGGATGAGACAAATAAAGGATATAAACTACAAACTATTTTGATGATATACCAGGAGTAAAGTTTAATATGAAATATCAGCTGGTAAGTGAGACCAGGTGTGGATGGAAAAAAATGATCTCTCCAGCTTTAACATTACCCTCTGCTTGAATTCACTGAGCAACTCAAGAGAATATAAGCATTAAGTATAGACTGAATTGTAACAAACACTAATAGTGAAGGGTTCATCTAAAAAGATAAGGGGCCAGATTTTCAACTGGTGTAGATTAATACTACAGATAATGTTATTGATAAATAAGTCAATGGAGCTATGCCAATCAGCAGAGAATCTGGCCGGATGTTTTGGTTTGTATAAGAATACACTGTAATTTTTTTTCATATCTTACATCCAGGGATCTCAAAGTACTTTACAAACATCAGTCAAGCATCACAACCCTTCTGTAAAGTAAATGGCTCAATTTGTACAGGAAACATTGAGATGCAGAGTTAAGGCCATAATTTTGAGAACTAGGTGCCTATTTTAAAGTGCCTTCATTTTTAAAAGGTGCTGAGCAGACTTGCAGTTTCAGTTGATTATGGTCAGATTATAAAGGCCTATCAGGGTGGGAAGAGATTGGAAAAACAGGTTTTAGAGTCGGGTAAGGGGACTCAGAAGTTTTAAAGATATTGTATATTTACCTGATTGGAAGCTCTAGACCAGGGGTTCTCAAACTGGTGGTTGGGACCTCTCAAGGGATCACAAGGCTATTACATAGGGGGATCACGAGCTGTCAGCCTCCACCCCAAATCCTGCTTTGCCTCCAAAATGTACAATGGTGTTAAATAGATAAAAACATATTTTTAATTTATGAGGGTCACCCTCAGAGGCTTGCTATGTGAAAGGGATCAGGAATAAAAATGTTTGAGAACCACTGCTCTGAACCAGGGCCAGTGGAAGGGTATTAGGCGCCCTAGACGAAACTTCCACCTTGCACCACCCCCCCCACCAGCCTAGGGAGCCCTGCGGCAGCTCCCCGCCTCCCTCCCTCCCCCCTGTGATGCCCTTCCCCCTGCGGTGGCAGCTCCCCACCACCTGGGGAGCCCCCCCTTGCAGCACCCCTCCCCCTGCGGCAGCAGCAGCTCCTCATCTGCCTCCACCTGGGGAGCCCCCTCTGTGGCAGCTCCCCACTCCGGTTCACTTCAGCTCCATCTCCTACCCTGAGCACACTGGCACTGCTTCACTTTTCCTGCCTCCCAGGCTTGAGGCACCAATCAGGCAAGCCTGGGAGGGGAGGAGAATTAGAGTGGGTGGCGTGCTCAGGGAAGGAGGCGGAGCGCAGGTGAGCTGGGGTGGGGAGTAGTTCCTCTGCAGGAACCCCATTACTTGCTGCGAGCGACCCTCCCCGTACCCCCCTGCCCCAGCTCACCTCTACTCCACTGCCGCCAGCAACCACTTGGCGCCCTAGGCGGTCGCCTAGTTTGCCTGGTGGTTTCACCCGCCCTGCTCTAGACCTTTCAATATCTGCCCATCACTATTTCTAGCATATGGATGTAGTCTAGAATCTTGAGAAATCCAAACTATGTTGTATATTTTATACCACACTGGAAAAGTATTTGTTAAAAAAGGCCTCCAAAATTATCAATAGGAAAGATGTCAAACACATATTTCTAAAATCTGAGTTGTACAGCTGGCTTTTGCTATCCCATGATTCTTTTCTCCCTCCATCTTTTTCATGTATTTTCTGTTTGGAGTCTTTTTTTCCCCACCAGTTTCTATTCTGTCTTCCACCTCTATAGTCAAACTTTCTGTTCACTCTTTTCCATGTACATTCAAGTCTGTTTTTTTTTCTTTCATTATACATTCTCTCATTTTATGTTCTTCCCCTCTCTCTCTCTTAATGAGTCTAATTCTGCCCTCAGCTACATAGACATAAATCAAACATAAATCTGAATTTACACTTGTGTACCTGAGAGCACAATCTGACGTATTGTTGTATTTTGTACGCTTTCCCGACTACTTTCTCATTTGTCTTTTTCCTATTTTATGTGATTGTTTCCCTTCTCTGTGAGTCTTGCTCTCTGTTTTTCTGGATGTTACTCTTCTCCTTCTTGTTTTTCCCCTCATCCTGCCACACGCTTCCTCTCTTTGCTTTTTCTCCTTTTGCTTGTTTTCACACCTGTTCCATCCCCAAATCCTACACAGGTGCCACACATTCATTCTCCCCTACCCCCATATTACTCTCCCTTCCTTGCCCCCTTTCCTTCCTTTCTCTTCTTGATGCCTTTCTCACCAGAAGACCATATTAGAAAGATCACAAGCAGTCTTGTGATACAGAATAGCAACTGCACTATGGACTAGTCTCCTATTATTTGACAAATGAGTACACTCCTTGGCTAAGGAAGGGAAATGCATAATCTTATAAAGTTAGCTGCTGCTCTCCTAGAAAACAATCCTCACAGTCCTGTCCATGTGATCTCCTCCGTGGCACAGATCTGCAAAGCTGTTCCATGACGATGGAGTCCTGAGCCTATGCACTGAGGATAACCCACATGGGTGAAGAAGCACTGAGCAGTTTGCAGGGTCAAGACCCACATTTTATTATGTGTGCAATTTATTAATTACCCAAGACCCCCTTAATTACCATCTGTATTTACTAGTACTTACTTCATCCCACTGCAATTCTGTAAGATCCATTAATTTCATTAGTTTGCTCTTGACTCCTTTCAAGCCATTAATAAAACATTATCAATGAGATTGAATATGCCGAGTTAGAGTAGAATTAAAATATTTTTTTAAATTGACTCACAAAGAGCTTTCCAAATATGAAAGCTGATTTTGGTTTATTGTACTTGACCTCTTGTCTTTATATCAAATGCTACAGAAGAGAATAATTTTACTAGGAATAACAGTTTAGATATGGATTCTGAGTGTTCAACAGAATCTCTTCTTCTTAAATCTTATACATTCTGCTCTGTTTTGCTAACCTTCAAGTTATTCTGTTTGCACCTGTCAAATTCTTATAATTTAAGGCAAAATACAGCCACTGACCCTCATTTTATCCACAGCTAATAAAAACAAGATAAATCACTGCTCAGGTTTTAGAGGGTGAAGACCTATTGTATGGCTGTATCCAGGCAAACTCCTATTGTCTTTGATGCAGGTTAAATGTGTGGGTCAATAGAAGGATATAAGCCTAGGCCTTTCAGGAAAGCATGTGCTTAAATCCTGCAATCAATGGGTCACAGGCTCATCTGTAAGTGCTTTCCCTGCATAGGGATGGGTTTAAACATGTAGTTAGCCACTTTTCTGAATCAGGACCCTAATGCCTAAGATTAAATGCATTTTGAAACCTAAATATACAAACAAATAAGACAACTAATTTGGCTGATGGAAAGTCCAAGTTTGAAGGCTACACCCACAGCTTCCAGTGTTTTCCTTGACATTTTGAAGCTCAGTTGACCAAATGAATAGTAAGTAGGAATTCCCAAAATCTGTGTGCATCTTTCACCATTTAGTTTGCATGTAATGCAATGTTGCTTACCATGCGCCAGGATAATGTTTTTAACTGCAGAATAAAAAAAAATCATAACTGGTGTGTGGCAGGGCAGGGGTAAAACTCCTTGAATGCCCTGCCCCTGCTGGCTGAGCCCTGCTTTCTGGCGGGAGGGCTGGGGCAGTGGCTCGAAGCAGCCAGCAGGGAGCCCAGCGGTGGGCCTTAACAAGGGCTGGCTCACCACAGTAGGCTGGGCTAAGTGGTTACAG
This sequence comes from Dermatemys mawii, assembly GCA_007922305.1. Taxonomy (NCBI): domain Eukaryota; kingdom Metazoa; phylum Chordata; order Testudines; family Dermatemydidae; genus Dermatemys; species Dermatemys mawii. The sequence continues at coordinate 83,090,366 of ML677333.1, forward strand.
CTGGGGCTGGAGAGTGAGAGGGCTAGAAAAGCCCTGAGCTGAACTCAGTTGGGGGAGGTGAGCCAGGAAGGGGATAGGAGGCTGTAGCGCTGTCTCCTTGCCACAGGCCGGGTGCTTCAGGGGCCTGGAGACCCTGGAACAAGGTAGGAGGAGGGTAACTGTTGGGGGATAAAGGAACCACTTGATTGCACTGGAGTCACTGTACTGCACTGTAAATAAAAGGTACTAGTGTGAAACAGCAGAGGAAGGTGTGAGGACTCTTATTTTTACCAGCCAGAACATAGGGCATGGGGAGAGAAACCTGGGCAGGCCCTGTGACATGGTGTAAAGGTATTTTGTGAGGACAATTTATGGCGTTTCCAAGAAGTGTTTAATCTCCACTGTGAATTCATCATAAACAGGATAGTTTAGCACATCATTTATTACCCACATACCCTAAATGTTCCCTCTCCATGCAATCCACCATTCCTCACTATTTATATTTGGTCTTTGTAAAAGAGGCAGATTTCCAGGTATTAAAGTTGGTAGAGATTTTGAGCTATATACCAACTACTCTTAAATAATTAATCCCTATGTCACAGCTACACCTATTCTATACAGTATTATTAATGGAAAGTCTTTTATAGGGGAAAAAATTTGAAGAGTGTCAGAAAAGTGTATTATCTCAATTTTGTATGAAGAGATGAGAACAAGTTTTGATTAAAGAACAAAATCAAGGATGGATTACTTTAAGGAGGTTTTTTCTTTTTTTTTCTCCATATTTACAGTTGACCTCCTCATGTTAACACTGGTATGTGAGCTTTGAACAAAATATTTAAGCTGCACATCTGTTCATCTCTCTGCTAATAATAATAACCTGATCTCCACATTTATTTTTAACCCTTCTTCCAAGTGTCAGAAGTAAGAAGAACCAGATTTAAACCACAAGGTGTCCCTCTTAAAACAAACAAACACACCAGCTTAAGCCCTCGCTCAGAATTTCTGGAATCACTAAATTCCTTCTCTGGGCACCCTTAACAAGTTTTGTATGAAACAAAGAAAACTTTATTAAGGGAAAAGTGAACACAGCATCAACATGGAAGCAATATATGTAAATGAATAAATAAAACACTCCCATAGTAACTTTGGCAGTAGATTGTTAACTCAGTTCCCCACCCGCCAGCATAAATGACCAATATGCAAATGTCTCTCTATCACATCACTTACCCCTTTCCCATCTACTAAACACCTTTCAGGGTTTGGTGTCAGGGGCTGCGTGTCCCAGAGCCCTGAGATGCACTCGGGCAGTCCTGTCCCCAGTCCCCCAGAAAGTGCTGCCTTGTCCTTAGGTCCTGTCCTGGGGCTCCACTGCTTAACTCAAAAACAGTGATTCCAGCTTTATTTCATGACTTGACTGGAAGTACCTCATCATAGCTCACTCAGCTCTACTGCAGTCCTTGTTAGCTTCAGCAAACTGCCACTTATGCATTGTCTCCCATTGAAGAATCCTCCCCATAGCACAGAATTCTCTTCAGAGGGGAACAATACCATACAAGACCCTTGATCCTAACTCCTTGTCATTGGGGCTACATCTCCTTGCTTATTATGTAAGAGTTATGTTCCTGCTCTCAAGTCATCTATACTTCCTAGCCAATTCTGACTCTTTGTACAGTTACACTTACTCCCAAAGTGTCACTGGAGGAATTCTGGGTATGAATGAAGCTGCTCATACAAATGAAGCTGCTCTGTGTCTGTTCTTCCCCTTGTTCACCAACATATGGAAGCAGGGAGCTCCCTATCCTCTAGAGCTGCAGGCCATAGCACTTAAAAACATTGATGACAAAATTCACCCCATCTGCATAAAGCCTGAGTACTTGGGCTACATGAATATGAAATGCAGAATAGTTGGAAAAGTGAGATCCATTCCTCAACCCAGAGCCTGGATGCTAGCTAATATGTGAAACTTTCCATCTCTACATCTCTAGAACTGCTATTTTATTCAATGGGCTGGAAAACCATCTGTGCTAGTTACACAGTTTGCAAGGGCCCCTTGTTCTGTGCAAACATGTATCCATGGCCCCTCCCTTACCTTGTTCCAGCCAAAGTTATACTGCCCATTGGAGGGGGGAGGGAGTTCAGTGTGGCTACCATTACTGTGGGACTCCCATGCAGTCACTTATCAGGCAGACAATGGATACTGTTGCTATGCAGGACTAAAATGGTCCAGTGGGACTTGTGCAAGCCCTTTGCACCATGGGTGAATTTCACCCCAATCCTTAAAGCTCATTTTGTTGTTTGTTGTCTAGGTTTTGTTTTCAAGAACCAAGAGCAGTATTGTAAGATGAAACTACCTTAACACAGATTGAGTGGAGGTGGACTGTCAGGCAGATACCTCTTTGAGGGGTTGCTGGAGACAGAAAGGTAAGTATTTATGAAGCATAAATGTTATTTGATTTTGAAAAACAAATTGATAAAATTAGCAGCTGAAGTGGTGTTAGTAATCACAAGGCATAGATCTGGTTGAAAATTTTCTGCCAAAAGTTTTTTTGGAGGGAAAATGGCTTTCTTGACAAAATACCGATTTTTGCCCAAGACATTTGGGCTTTCATTGAGAAATCATTTTTTTCTGATTTTGAAAACAAATCTTTTGGGTTTTGGATTATCAGTTTTTGACAGATAGCCTAAGACATTTTTTAAAATGTCATTTTCATCATAGGTTTTCTTGGAGAAAAAATATCTCCAACAAGCTCAAATAATGAAGCAAATTTTAGGTTGAAGAATGGGGGTGGGAGAGAAGCAGCCTGGAGGGAGGATGGTGGAATGGCCTGGGAACATTTTTTTTTCAGTTGCACCTATGCATCAGATATCCATAATTCTGCCCTGCAGAGCACAAAGCAGGTGCAACCTGATGGTAGTGCAAGTGGACAGAATGGATGTGTTTAGTGCGGTTGTGTGGGGAGGAGCGCTGGCTTCAAATGTTATGTAGGTATTGCAAGTCTGACTGTCCATCATGCCCCACTTAGTGCTTCAGAGGCATAGATATGGCAGATTGCCACCTGTGACGGTATCTCCTTCCCCTCCTCAGTGCTGTGTTGCCTCTGCCGAGTTATGACTGAGTCTAGTACCAATGGCAAAACTGTTACTTAGACTGAAAATTGGCTAAGCACTATAAACAAAGCAGAAGAAAAAAGAGAGCTTTTAATTCCCAAGAAGAGTTAATTTTTAATCTCCTTTGACAATCACATCCATTTGTCTTCCTGTTGTACTGCTACAATGAGCTTTCACTATTCTTCCCACTGTTGCTCATGGTAAATTTTTTTTTTAACACCATTTGTGGTAAATAGGCCCCAGTCGTAATAAAACTGAATAGAAAGTTATGTTTCTATTTTCTAACTTCAGTAGACTATTTTTTTCCTCACAAACTCTGTTTCTAAAAAAATTCTTTGTGAAACGTCTGAACTCTGTGAGTGTAATTTAAATATCTCCAATGCTCATTAATTTGCAGTTGGGAAATTAGGCCAGATCTGTATTTCTAATAACGTAAAATTTTGCCTTCAGGAAAATCAAAAAAATTTTAATGAAATTTCTTTATGTAAATAAAACAGTAATGCTGTTCTTTTTTCCTGTGCTATTTTAATTGTGCTTGCTAATGAGTGGGAATATACCCCCTTAATTGAGCATGGTTTTATATAATATGCAAATTTGTATTTAGTGCCTCATAATCTGTAATGTGAACTTGAGAACTCTGCAATGAGCCCAGAGAGGGCAGCTTTCTCTGCACTATAAAAATAAATATGTTTAAACATGTTTACAGTGCCTGGCTGTGATGTCTCAGCTCTGTTATTGAGTGCCCTTGCTTGTCTCTGTGGACAGAAATCATGTCCTAAAATGTCTGAGGGAATCATGTTTTATCTTCAAGCTAAAATATGATTCCATAATTTTATTATAACCCTTTTTCTGGTCCACACAGGGAAGAAAAAAAAGGTTGGAGCAAACCCCTATTTAAGCCTCAGATTCAAATGGGAAGGTAGGATGGTTTGGGGATGAAGACACTGGACTGGGACTCAGGAGATTTTGATTCAGTTTCTGGCTCTTCAGTGGTTTCCTGTATGACCTAGGACAAGTCACTTAACCTTCCTTGGCTCAGTTTCTCTTCTGTAAAATGGAGATAATGCTTCCTTTCTTGTATCCTCTCTCTTGTTTATTTTGATGGTAAGCTCTTCAGGGCAGGGACTTTCACTTATTATATGTATGTATGATGCCCAGCACAATGATGTTTTTATCTCAGGATAAAACCTCTAGAGTTAATAATAAAATAATTAATAATAATAATGGTACAGAAAGAAAACACTTATGTCCCAGTCCTGATATTTATTCATCATCTTGCAGAAATGGGCCCTTAATTTGTACTTTGTAGTAGTACCTACTTATAATATCAGTATGGTTTATCCCAGAGCTGAAGTAGTCACATCTGTTAATATAAGTCACCTAAACAAAGTCTATGGTAAGAAGAAAGTGCTACGTAAGAGCTACAGCATGGGACTTTGAGTCAAGAGATCTGAGTTCCATTCCTGTCTCTGCTACAACGGTGTGACTGTAGACATATTACTTAACTTCACTGTGCTTCAGTTTCCCTGTCTGTAAAATGAAGACAATAATGACTACCTCAAAGCAGCATCGCAAGTGTAATTCAGTGAATGTTTGCGTTCTTCTCAAGGTGGGGCCTAAGAAATCCTTAAAAATGCTAAGGGTGATTTTCCCCTTTTTCCCTTTCCTCAATGCAGGGTTCTCACTATTCCAAATGCAGTCTCCAGTGGAGGATACTCCCCACCTCAGTCCACCAAAGGCCCATGTTGTAGTGACTTTTCTTGGCTGAGAAAAGCAGGATGAAGGTCCCTTTGCTCACTGGAGAGATAACAAAGGCAATCTTTCTCTCGGGGGCTCTGTATGCTTCTTTGCAAAATTGTTTTAAACTTTCAGACTGTAGTAATGTTTTCCACTTGTTCTTGAAGATTAATGCCCTAAAGGGAAACTTCTTCCCATTCAGATATGGTAAAATTTCAGGCTTCAATTCTCCCCCATTTTGTTTCAATCTTTCTTTCTGTCCTCTCCTTTTAACTGTCATCATAATAATGATTAAGCTTTTCATCCTCAGAGCACTGAGCAAACATTAGCTTCCCTAGGTGCTTATCAAGATAAAGAATAGGACGGAAGATTTATGATGGAATGGGTTGTCCTAAGAAGAAATATTCCCTGGGAGTTCCTCAAGAAATGAAAACATCATATAATACCATGGTGCCTCTGCTAGTCTCTTGCTGGAAAATTAATACACCACACTTGAGGTAATTACAGCATCTGCGTGTGATCAGGACCTAATGGATGTAAAAAGCTGGTAGCTGGAAAGTTTCCCCTCCTGAGGATTTTGATTCATAACAGAGAGTTAAATAATTTACATCTCTGAAAACTACTTTCCCCCCTCTTTTTGGTAAAGCGTCGTGGCAAGTTAAATTATTAGAATTCATCCCTCTAGGTTAATCAAACTGCAGTGTTCTCCAGGAGGTTAGGATTTCATTTTCTTTCACTTGTGCATTCCAAATAACAAGAAATTCATCATTAGATACTATGCACTTTCAAACAAAACAAAACAAAAAGCAATGATAATTTAATACTGCCACTCCTAAGAAAATAGCTGAAAAAACAAGCTCCCACATGCCCTCCCCCTCAATGTTCTCCATAGTTTTCATATTTTCACAATGAGGGTCTGATATGTCTTGCTGTCAAATATGATTGTTCAACATTAATTCACTGTGGGTAGAAACAGGAATCGGAGTGATCCACTTTGTGACCTTCAGCAAGTCACTGAAGTTCTTCACCTTGTGCTACTACTGTTTGCCTGTTCTCTCCACTTGTTGTCTCCCAGTATATACACAGGCTTTGATCCTACCATTTGTTGTGCTCTTGTGTGGTGAATTGCAGGACTCCAGGCTTAGACTGTTTTGGGGACAGGAATTGTCTTTTCATTACATTCATGAACAGTTTTTAGCACAATGGAGCTCTGAGGATCCCTGACTGAGGCCTCTAAATTCTATCTCAATACATATAATAACAGTAATTAATAATAATAATAATAATAATAATAATAGTAAATAAATACAATAAAAACAAACTTCTTTCTATCCTAGGATATGTCTACACTGCAACTAAATACCTGTGTGTAGCCTGACTTGGGCTTCCTGGGCACAGACTGTGGGGTTGTAACATTGTGGCATAACTGTTCAAACTTGGGCTACATTCCAGTGTAGATATACACCTAGTTTCCTGATATATAAAATGAGAGGAGGGTTGTGAGGTTTATTCCATCACATTTGGTAAAGTGCTTTGAGATCCTCTGGATTGAATGTACATGAGAAGTATTGCAAACTGATATATCCTATGCAACCCTTTCCTCTACAGCATTAGTCAACTTTAAAGTTGAGAAATCAATTAATTTGGTGAATTTTCGCTCTTTCTTTTAGCATGTCCACAAGCAGACTGCAGTTCTTTCACTGTATTCATCTGTACATCTTTCAGTGTGTTCATTATTTGGAATTTTGTGCCAATAATTTTTAAAATAATCTCTGATTTTGTAGTTTGTTACAAGTATTCATAATTTGTGATGTGTTAAAGATCACATGGTAGATTTCTATTCCCTGATTGGATGAGTGCAAAGGTAGAAACACAGATCTTCATGAATTCATTTTCTGCCAGTATTCTTCAATATTTGGTAAAAATGTGCTGTTTCTATGTATGTCCTTGACAGTAAATTTGTTCACTGGAATATTTTTGAAAAGAAAACACAAAAGGAGCTGAACACACAGCTGAAAGTGAAAAAATGTCAAATGTATTTTTGTGGGAAATGTTTTGGAATATTAACACAACTCTACTCAAAAGTTTAGAAATGTAGTCAAAGGTGACAGCTCAACCTTAACTCGGCCTCCTCACACAGGGCAATGTTTGTCCCAAGGATTAAGAACACTGCAGAGTAGACATACCCTGTGTGTAAATCCAGGGTTAGTGGAACTCGAGTCAGTATACCCTGGGTTTGAGCACCCAGAGCTTGAGTCTTTACACTGATTGCCAACCCAACTGATTGCCAGTTTTTTAACCCTGGCCTGAATCCAGGGCTCCAGTGTCCACACTGCAGTGTGCAGAACCAAGTTGAACCAATCATATCTCAGCTTTCCTAGTGCCCTCCCAAAATGTGGCCATGTAGCAGGGTGCTGGTGCAGAGGCACCTAATCAGCCCCTGCTCAGCCAGCCCCAATCAGGGGAGATAGAATGGGGCTGGGGAAAGCCCGATGCCTGGCCTGTGGATTGGCTACACCTGCTGGCCTGAGGGCTATAAAGGCTGGAAGGAGCCAGAAGGAAGTGGGGATGGCCAGAGCAAGGTCAGTCTCCAGGTGGAGGGCTGCTGCCACCTTTGTGAGGAGCCAAGCAAGCCTCTAAATTGTATATAGTTTAACACTGGTGGTGAGCACTGGACTGTAAGCTAATAAAGACACAGGTGTTGCACAGTGAAAGCCTCTCTGAGCTTTATTTGGGCAGCCAGTGGGCTGCAAGAAGAGGGGGCCAGCAGACCCTGTTACAGGCCATCCTAACCCTTTGTTCATGATGAGGTGTTGGAAAACTTGACTGTCCATACCACATGTAACAGGAAATTTGAATAGCTTGCTAACTGATCTTGCCAACCTGTCATTTTTTTCTGTGTGCTTCCAACAGCCAAAGCAAGCAAAATGGAGGAACCATCATTTTAAGAACTTTTCTTGCACGGGCTTTAGCTTCTATTTCAGGACCCGGGCAGAGTTTACATGAGACATTGGCAGTATTTTCTGACCCACCAAAGGTGCCTGACAGAACTAATGACAGAGCAGAAGGAGAGGGACTCAGACATGGCAGACTCAAACTGGCTGATGCTACTCATAACCCTCGGTACAGCTGCTGATGGTGCCTACATAGATTAGTGTTTCTGAATCAGGGCCACAAGCACTGACTGATAGGCCCACATTGTCATGCAGATCTAGGATGACCAACAGTAGCTTTTGCATGAAGAAAGCTAAATTTCTGGAGCTTTGTGAGCGGCTTTCGCTGACCCTCCAGCAAAAAGACACATACTTGAGGGCAGCTATGCCGATCCAGAAGCAGGTTTCTGTAATCATCTGGAAGCTGACTACCCTAGTCTGCTACAGGTCCATTGTGAACCAGTTTGATGTTGGAAAGTCAGCTGTGGGTAAAGTGGTGATGAAGTTTCTGAGGCAATCAGGCCTGTAGTTTACCCCAAGGTGGTGGGCATAAAAGATATTCCAGAGGTAATTGCTGACTTTGAGAGAATGGAGTTTCCAAACTGTGCAGGAGCCATGGCTGGGACTTGCGTGTCTATAGTTTGCCCTTCTCAAGGAGCACATGAGTATATGAACCGTAAAGGGGACTGCTCCATTGTTATGGAGGCCATCGTGGATCACAGAGGCTGATTTATGAATGTCAATGTAGGCTGCACTAGGAAAGTTCATGATTCCAGCATTTTCCAATGATCTGGAGTCTACATTCATGGACAGGCTGGGACACTATTCCCTTCACATAACATTGTCATAAATGGAGTTAGTGTCCCCACTATTATGCTGGGGAACCCTGTATACCCCTTTCACCTTGGCTTATGAAACTATACGCTGATCTCAGAGGCCCTGGCAAAGGAAGATTTAATTATACTCTCAGTGGGTGTAGAACAATGGTTGAATGTGCATTTGGCAGACTGAAATCCCGCTGGTGATGTCTACAGATCCATTTGCATTCCAGTATCATCAATGCTGTCTGTGTTATTGTGACTTGCTGTGCTTTTCACAATCTTTGTGAAGCCAAAGGAGAGCCATTTCCCCCTGAATGGACCTTTGATACCAATGGGCTGCTGAATCGGTACATTTGGCCAGAAAGTGAACCTACCACAGCTGGAGCTGGATGCACCCGGGCAACAGAAGTCAGGGACGCTTTGTGCTCCCACACTGTGGATTTGCATGGGCCAGTGGAAGCTGAAGAGTAGTACCTTTATGAAGGTGCTTGTGGATGTGAGAGGAAGGATGTATGCCAGGCATTGTTCATTTGGTGTGTAGGGGGGGCAGTGGTTAACAGTATGGACTGATGTAAATAACAGATATGTTGATTTATTTAGCTATACTGAGACATGGGTTTTGTATACAACCTCCCAGTTGTCCTTGATCATGTGTTTACCTTTATTATTTGAAATACACATTTAATGATGTGCTGCAGTGAGATTTCTTTAGAAAATAAAAATGTTTATTTTTACACATTTATTGGAAAAGTACAATATTAAACCAGTGGCTGGTGGACCATCTGTCATTAACACACCAGCAACAGCAGAAGGTTTAAAGTAATGAAGAACAAAGTACATAAACAAATGAAAACAGTGAAACTACGTGCAAGATACCCCCACTACCCCCACACACCACTATTGTGTGTCTTCTGGTCCCCCATTCTCCCTTCCACATTTGCCATGCACCTGGTGCCAGCGTAGAGAGGTGGCGATATCCATGAGGGAGGGGTTCAGCACTGAGTACTGGATGGGGCACAGTAACTCATAGGACATGATTGCATGGGCCATCCAGCCATGGAGTTGTTCAAGCTGCTCCTGGAACACAGGCCAGGGTACCATGGAAGGGATGCAGCCCATGGTGCGGGCGTAGCAGGAGCCTGCTCTTTGGGCCATCAGAACAATCAGAAACAGCAGTCTCTCAAACAGTTTTCTCTGTTGTTCTCTATCTTTCTTCCCTTTACCAGTGTTCCTATTCCAGGAACTGTGAAGTGAGTCCCTGCTCTTGCATCACTACCTTGTCCTCAAGCTGTGAAGCAAGCCTGAGCCTCTCTGCATCGATTTCCTCTTGCTGCAAGTTCCCTGCCCTTGGTACTCAACCTGCTTTTTGGCTTTCTCCGGGACTTTAACCATAAATTCACCACAGAAATGCGTTAAAATTAAGTTTAACAACTCAAATGGTTAAAAAAATTTCTTCAGCACCAAGGTTGATGAAAATTGCTACCTGTGAGTGCTGGCTACAAGAAAGAAAAAACACAACATAATTATTTCTCTGCTAGGTTTTGATTTGTTCATTTTGGATAATCTCTAAATTAGTCTTTAAGTAACAGTTTTAAACTAGTATCCTATATTGTACCTCCTTGCAGTTTTAAGGTACCTATTGCATCTTTTGAGTCTCATTTGCTTAATTTGCTGAAAAATAAAGTTTGCATTACAACAAACAAAAACAACAACAACGACAACAACAACAAAAAGCTTGCTGCGGATGGAGAGCTGGCTGCTAGAAGGGGATGGCCCTGTGAATGGGGAACAAGTATGCCCAAGAAGTAGAAGGCTTGGCCCAAATATCCCCTTCAGAAGACTTCCCCAGACTGGATTAGAGACACTGGTGTGACCTTACCTTGCAGCACCGCAAAGAGGAATTGGGTGGAGTAAATGAACAGTGCACCCCTCTATCTGAAGCCTAGCAAGGGAGGTACGTGGATCCCACTAGAATTTAAAATGAAAAGTAAGGGAGGGGAGGGGAGGACCTGGACAGCTTTAGATCCAGTACCAGCCATATAGGAGGATTTCCACTTCTGAGCCATGGAAGCAGAAATTGACTTCCTTTCCAGATTTAGCTAATATTCAGAAAGGGGATCTAGCATCTGCCTTCCAGCTAAGTTTGGGTAGCTGTTACTTCATTTCTCCTAAATCAAATATACTGATCTACTGTAACTTGCTGTAGAAAAAGTAGGATAAAATTGAGCAAGAAATGCTTCCCAGGGGTTATTAGGAGTGGAATTGCTATTTTCAACAGCCATTGCCTTTTTCTTTTTTTTTTTTTTTTTTTAGTTTTATTTGTTTAAAAGGAAGACAGTGCTATTGCATTGGCAAATTCCTCATGGAAACAGAGTGGAACAAAAGAATAGTAAAGGCACCTCAACTTTTCCTCATTTATGTAGGATAGGCTTATAATATGCATCCAGATATCCTCCAATCACACAAGTGGAAAATTGTTCCTCTTTACTGCAGTTCTGTAACCACAGGGAACCAATCCTGGCTGTGTTCTGTGCACATCCAAAATTCCTCCTGAATGACCTGCCCTGGGAGCGAGTTACCAGTGACCCAGGGCTTGGGCAGCAGGAGGGTGCAGATGCGGGAGGGAGAGCCCAGGGCTAGGGTGGCAGGGGGTGCAGGTGGAGGGAGGGCACTGTGGGGGGGGGGGGGGGAGGAGCCCAGAGCTGAGGTGGCAGGGGGTGCAGGTGTGGAGCAGGAGCTCAGGGCTGGGGCAGCAGGAGGGAGCCCAGGGCTGGGGCGGGGGGGCAGCTAAAAACTTTTTCGCTTGGGGCAGCAAAAAGCCTAGAGCCGGCCCTGAGTGGGAGTCACTTCAGGACTCATGCAGAGCCACAGTGCACATTATAAATGATTCTCTTAATTCTACCTTGATGTGAAGTGTTGTGTGAGCTTACACAGAAAAAAGTTAGTTATTTAACTCTTAAGACAGAATGTGCATTCTCCCTTCCTAGTTATTTCCCAACAACTCTAGCCCTGAAATAGAAGGGTCTTATGGAGATTAGCATCTTCACTTGTGTTTATTGTATTACGTTGATCTAGAATGCCTCTCATTTATCAGTCTACAATTTCTAAAATATTCCTAAGTGAAAAGCTTTAAAATCTCATGAAGGACACATGAATGGTATCTACACGAGAGGCACAAAACCACAGATAAATGTTTAAAATGTGTAACATCTTTAAATGAGTGAAATTAAATAGCCACATGATGGCAGCAGAATAAAAGAAATGAGGAAGGGTCTGCTACACCCTATATTGACTGACTCTGAAGACTATCTGTTTTCCATGGACCCATATTTAAAGAGACAGCTTTCATTTAAATAGTTTGAAACAGAAGCAGCAGCAAAGGTGTAAACATGAATGCACACGAGGAAAATGCATATGGACGGGTAAACTATATATGTATATAACATTGTGGGGGTTGCAGGACAGAAATGGCACCTCCGAAATTCCTTTGTACACTGCTGGGTGTCATGTATTTTCCATTGAACTAGAGCAATGTGCTAAACATAGTCCAAATATATGATGCAAGAAAAACGTAAAGCATATTTCTACTGGTGTTCTAACCCCTTTCTGATTCATAATAACATATACAGAATGGGCCAAGTTCTGCCCTCGACTACACCCATGCAATTACATTGGCTTTGCTGTGAGCAGATTTTAGTCCAATGGGTCTCTGACACATGCAGCAGGCTAACAGGAATATTTCCTGTACAAGTACGAAAAGAATGTACAAAAATGGATTCATTTTCATAAAATTATTTATAGGGAGCCTCACTCATATTTCTGGTCTCTTCCAGATCTAGGACTATGAGAGAGCAGACACTTCATCTCTTGTCATATGCTCTCTCATCCTCTTCCGCTTCATCCCAGCACAAATCTTTATCCCTCTTCTTCCTGAACTCTGCTGCCCTTGCACTATTCTCATTATTCAAGATCCTGCTTCATCGGTCCTTGTTACGCCTGTTACCTTGACCTCTGCTGGAGGACATGCAGTGGCTCCAGTCCTGTCTTACTAGCAGTTGCATCTGGCACTACATACACAAGTCAAGAGAAGAAAGGGTCCATCTTATGTAGTGTTGCCAACACTCTTTATAGTGAGTCTCACAATATTTGTTTTTTTTCTTAGAGCCCCACCTGCTCCAGTCATGTATTATGTGAGAATCTCAATTTATTTTTTTTAAGTAAATTTTCAGCACTCGTGGCTGCAGAGAGAAATTTGAAGATGTGACTCCTAAAGACTGCAAAGCCAGAAGGCTAAGGAAAGGAAGTAGTATTTTTAAGATGTTTTGATTTTGGGGCCTGATTCATGGTTATGGACTACCTGTAATACTGTGTCAGTAGTGGCAGCAGAAAAAGCATACACAAGGCTCTGAGCCGCTCTCTGCATGCTTCCTTTGTAGAGATTTCAAGGCAAGGAAAAGGTGTGGAGGATTATTCACCCACAACTGTTTACCTTCTGACACTGTATTTAGAACACCTTCTGCTGCACAGGAAAATATCTCCTCCGCATTCCAATGCTGGCCACGTATCTGTGAAAGGCTGAGTTACACCTGTGAATGTGGCAGCAGATTGCTTTGTTCAGATGCTCCTGCCACTGCAGGATGTGAGGTGCAAAGTGGGAAACTTTTCTCAGAAACACAAAGTGTTGAAATTAAAGGTAGCACCCCTCAGTCCATGGGGACCAGTACTACACCCTCTCTGACTGCAGATATGGACATAAAGACATGGCTCTTTCAGATACTCTCTGTTCAGCGTGGAAATGTACTTTTAATGACCCTGGAAGAGTGATATTGCAATATATCACCAGACCTGTCAAATAATCTAAAGTACATTTTTGGATGCCGAATTATTCATCGATGATACAGTAGCTCTGGTGATTTTTGGTTCCTTAATAGAAAAAGTTTGTGGGGACGTGCTATAGGAGTCATTAGTTTTTCACTGAGTGGGCAGCTAAAGACTAGGAGAACAATTCACAATTATGCGGCTTAGCTAAAATTTGTGCTATGTGCTTATGGTTATAGAAACAAACTTCATCTGATCTCTTCACACTCTGCAGACAGTAATGGTTGGCTGAAAATGCAAGAGTTTTGTCATGCTCCTGTGGTACTTGTGGGTCAGATCTTAAACTGGTGTAAACTAGGATAATTTCACTGATGCCAAGATCTCACCTGGTAAGAGAAGAGGTGTGCTAATATGTTAAAATTTACAATTTTGGTACATTGCCTTATTGACAGAGAGTTGTCTAGAATGAATGCATGTGCAGTCTACAGCACCTAGAAGTGGTGGAAAACTAGCTAAGCAATAGAAATTTATTTATTTTCTGTCAGTTTTATTAATTTCTGGGAAAGCTAACATATTAGTTTTCTAATATAACAGTATAATATATGTATAATATTTGTAGAATTATGCTAAGATACTACAGTGGATACTATCTTGCTGATGGGAACACTAGAACTGCCTACATATCTCAAATCCAATTGTATATGATAATGTTAATATAATTAAACCATACTAGTTAAAGTACTGGTATAACTATACTGCAGCTACACTACCATTTGTAGCAAGCTAACTTGGATGACAGCTAGCACGAGTATGTCTGTTTGAGCTGGGAATCAGACCCCTAGCTCATAGTGTCTGTGTGGACCTTATGCAGGGGGGAGTGCTCGAAGCTAACTCATATGAAATTTTTATTAGAAGAGGCTAGCTGTTCTCAGATTTCTGACCTAGATAATATCTTATTAGCCACTCTTATGAATAAGGATTATTTACATATGTGAGGGTTTTCCAGAACAGTCCTAATGTCACCAAATCCCCTGTAACATGTAGAATTGTCCATTGTGAACTTAAAAGCACCACTATGCCAGAATGCAAGGGGCTCCTTGGAACATAGTGGTGAGTTTTAGTGGATGTGGCCAGCTCAATGTACTCCATTATTGTTATAACCTATATCTAAAGGATATCATGTAATATGTCATTGGAAAACTAATAATTCCCTGATCATTTATATCTTGTGTGATGTATGTAAGGTCAACCCACAGAGGAGTATATAGATGTGCTGGAATGACAACTATAGCATGTTTAAACCATTCATGTCAAGGAAAGTTGATAAACAGGTTTTCTCCACTCAAAAGAAAGAGGCTAACACCTCAAACCAGGGGTGACCAAATTCAATGGGCTATAGATTTGCTTCAGAGGTTGCAAGAAGAGATCATTTACACTGTAAAAATCGTCAGTGTGGAGAAGACAGCATGGCGTCTACACCAGACAGTATGGAATCCATATGCAGCAGGGAAAAGGAACTTTATCTGGGGATATATTTTGGAAGATGTCAAAGGTCAACTGGACTATAAAGAGAAGGAGAGTGAACTCCTGAGGAGATAAGGAAAATCAGTGCTTTGGACTTTAGGGGGATGCTGGCTCAAAGCTAGTCAACCATTGCTGGCAAAGAAAGATTAGTGAGGAAACTACCTTCAACAAAGACTATAGCTTATAATGTTAGGTCTTAGCCATTAGAAAGCACATTATTACTTGCTTGTTTGTAACCCTTTTTGTCTTTATCCCTTATACTTGAACTCACTTACACCTAGGCCTTTTTGTTTAATAGACTTGTTTTCTTTTACTATAAGCTAATTCAGTAAATTGGCTTATAGTAAATTTATATTTACTATATAAATTATAGTAAAATTAATATACTATAATTAAATTATAATAATTATAATTTATAATTTATAATTAAATTGAGCGCTTTGACAGAAATAAGGGTATTTGTCAAGCTCCAGGATAGTGAGTGAGCTGCAATGTATTGACTCATTAAAGGAGCAGCGGACTTAATGTCTGTGAGTGTTCCCAGAAGCGGGCTGGACACTGCAGGGAGACAGTTCTGGAGGAAATTTGGGCATGGCAAGATGTTAGCGTCATTCTGCAAACAGTGACCGGGTGGTGGAAGCCAGGGAGTGACTTCCATGCTTGTATGGTGGCTGTTGGTGTCTGAGAGCCACAGCTGCATAGCATTTACAGTGCTCAGAGTTGCAGGACAGGTGGTGGGTTGAAGCCCAAAATGTCACATCCATAGACAGCAAAGAAGGAGGGCAGATTCCACAGGTGAAATCCTGACTCCAAAACTGGACTCAGTTGGGCGCCACTGAGGAGCGGAGGCAGCGAGGCTCCTGGGAAGGTTCTGGCAGCTGAAGGAAACAGACCCTGCACTGGGTGCCTGGTGTACTGAGCACTGGTGCTAGAGGCTTGGGAGCTACAGGGAGCCAGCACTGAGCGTATGAGCTGCCTGTGCCATTTGCAGCAGGCTGTGGTGTAGGAGCACACAGTCCCTACCCTAACTTAAAAGCTTCTCCGTAAAGCCAGGTGTGTGACCGTACTGTGTGTCTGTACTTAAACTCA
This sequence comes from Dermatemys mawii, assembly GCA_007922305.1. Taxonomy (NCBI): domain Eukaryota; kingdom Metazoa; phylum Chordata; order Testudines; family Dermatemydidae; genus Dermatemys; species Dermatemys mawii. The sequence continues at coordinate 83,106,375 of ML677333.1, forward strand.
AAGAAAGGGCACCAAAATACACCATTTTCCCTAAATCCTGCCCTGCCTGATGTGCCTGATTCACCAATACTTGAGTTTACTCGAGTTTTAAACTGATGTAATTGATTAAAATCAATGTAATTACACTAGTAATAAGGATGTACAGCAAGGCCCATATTTTCACCTATGTTTATTTTTGTGGTTTTCCTTACTTCTTTCTCATTACTAAACTTGCATAAGACTTTGCCATATATCAGTTATTCAAATTTAATTTTAAATGAAATTACCGTTTTCCCCATTAAACTACCCAAAAATAGCAGAAATGACATCAGAACAGTTAAACTGTGACTGCCAGTATAGTTGACCCATAAAGATTTGACTTAAATTAGTAAATCCGTTAAATCTTAAGTTTCACTTCTCTGGAGGCGTTAATAATATGATCAGTTCAGATTGGCAGCACATTGGGCAGACGTCATTGACAGAGCTGATTAAACTTTGTGGAAATTAACATAGAGTCTGTTAATCAGATTTCATTTTGCTGTTGATAGACACTTTTAGTCTTAAATCATGAAAACAATATACTCTGTTCCTGGTAATCCTAATATTTATTCGAAACCTTGAAAGGGGTATTTTTTCTGATGGCTCAGTTCTCATTCTAATTAATTTGTATAGATCTCTTTAAAAGTGCTAGATCATTTTTTTCTATTAAATGAAGATTTGCCAAAAGAATAGGTCATTTAGGCACTAATACTGCAATTTACAGTGCACAGGTACAACCCTGAACCTGCACTGAGCCCCATTCTTCGATTTCAATGGGCTTTGTGAGACATTTATTGAGCATATCAAAGAAATGTGACTTTGAGGCTAAATGACAATGTATATTTTTGTCTTCCATACGGATAGATTTATTTGTTTTATGACTAAATGTCTGTGTACTGGAGGTGTATTTCTGTACTGTATCTGATTTATGTGCATCAACAAAGAGGTTCCTCAACACATTTTGAATACAGGCAGGCCTAATTCTGATCTGATAATGTTGTAAGCTAGAATAACTCCGATGCAGCACTGTTCTCAGTCATTCTCTGGGTGATTGGTGCCAGTGATGTGCTGCAGCTATTTTAAAAAGGAGTTCCTACGCTGTGATAAACTGTGTGTAAATATGGGGCACACATGCCCCAAAAGATGAGGAATCTTTGCATTTGTTTTCACATTTAAACAAAGATGCTGTCATTACTATAACTGAGGAAGAAAGCTTGGCGGGACACTTTTCCTTGCTGCCTGAAACTTGTGCTGCAGAACCTGAGCTTACATTAAAAATAAAATTAAGCCACGAGCCGCCATGTTTGCAAAGATAGCCTTCATGATGTGATGCAGATGTAAATGAATGCACCACTATCAGCTTGAGTACGCTGAGACCCACTATCTCTGAAAGGCATGAACTCTCATGATTCATCTGAAGGTGTGTGAACACTGAAGCCATATGGTGATAATTTAAATAATTATTATTTAATTGTTAATTATTTCTTGGATGATTGAAGTATGCAAGAAAGAAAAGGCACAATCATGTGTAGAAGAGCTATGCAATCTGCTAAGAACAGCATCACATTGTGGAGCCAGGAGTGCTTGGCATTTGGATTGTGAGTTTTGCTAGCTAGGGAGTGAACCATTGTTTCCCCCTCCACCCCCGTCCCAATCTGACCTCTACTCAGTGCCCTCAGTTATAACAAGTACCACCATATTTCCACTGTGGATCAGAATACAGTCAACTAAAGGCTCTCATCTATGTGATGACTACTGGCTGGCCTCCTTGGTGAAGGAGTTAATGTGCTTAATCCATGTCCTTATCTGTAGATGTCCACTCTATGACAATATGAAAGAACTGATTTTATTTTATTTTTTAGTTTCTTATACTGTCATCTCCTCCACAAGCCATGATGTGGACATGTGACAACTAAGAACTCACTTAAGACCAACTCGTTTCATCAAATCACCAAGCAGCCAACTCTTCTGTTTCAGTGTGTGGTAATAATAATTGCTAATGAGATTTTTTCCCCTTATTTAGGACCAGGCATCATGGATGCTTAGCCATGAAAACCCTTAGAGTCTCCATGTACTGAATCTACAAAGACAATGTTCTGCTTATCTGATGCCCTTCAATATCTAGCTTTCGTCCCTTTATTGTAGATGGTGTTTCAGAAAAATTTAACATTTTCATGTAAAATAATTCTAGTTATGGATCAACATTCTTTTTATCTATAAGGTGCAAATGACTCATAGTTATTTTTTAATATGTACGTAAAATTAAATGACATGTTACTGTTCCTGCTGTGTATTTCCCAGAAACTAATTAGAAGCTCAGAGGAGTAGCCGTGTTAGTCTGGAATTGCAGAAGTGACAAAGAGTCCTGTGGCACCTTAAAGACTAACTAAAGTATTAGAGCATAAGCTTTCGTGGGCTAATACCCACGCATGCATCCGATGAAGTGGGTATTAGCTCACGAAAGCTTATGCTCT
>ML677333.1:83109266-83161850 GCA_007922305.1 Dermatemys mawii
AGAGCATAAGCTTTCGTGAGCTAATACCCACTTCATCGGATGCATGCGTGGGTATTAGCCCACGAAAGCTTATGCTCTAATACTTTAGTTAGTCTTTAAGGTGCCACAGGACTCTTTGTCACTTATTAGAAGCTGTGCTCCTACACAGGCAACGTGAGAACTGGGACAGCTAGAATTTCATTGTGACATGTAGTTTCCTGTTGTCAAGAAAACACATTTTCAAATTTTGTTACCCCATATATCATTATTAGTATCTGAACCTGCTATGGATGGGGTTGCACATGGATAACCGACGACAGAACATGGTTTCTATTTTAGATGGTACTCAGGCTCTGATTCTAATAGGTGATCACAACACCAAGAAATTCAGATTTTTTTTTCTGTAAATGAATTTAGTGGTTGAGATAAGTGCCACACTGGCACAGATAGCTCTCCTGTGGTGGGGAGAGAAAAAATATAATTCAATCCAGATTGAGTTAGTTGGAGCACATCCATGACACAGGGTAAACTTAAATAAATTGTTAAGCCCTTGACCTCATGTGATGCATTTCAGTTTGTTTAAGATCATAATTTGATGTTCCTTACCTGACCCTTCTTTGCAGAAAATGTTTCCCTCCTTTCTGTTTTGTTGGTTGTTCATTTCCAGTATTGTATCCAAGCATGAGATTCACAAGCCAATATATTTCAATCTGTGAATCAGCCAAAAAGGTGTGTAGTGAAATGAACTTGACCTAGAACAGTGGTGCCCCTAAAGTGGCCAAATGCAGTCAGTGCAATCCTAAAATATGGAGCATGGTTCAGCTTTAATATAGAGGTGCAGCCCTTGGAACAGTCACTCTGGTCAGAGACTCGGTGGCTCAGATCAGAGCATTGCATCAAAATAGTGGACTCCACAGATTCTGTACTGAAGATGAAGGTATATTTTTAAATTCAAATTAGGTGTTATACTCAACCTCATAGAAAGCTACTCATGTGGCTGATGAATTGGGAAATATCTGGGCTTGGCTGACTTGGAAAAAGTGTGTACCACATGGATAACCCTTGGAAAAACACTGCACAAAGATCAAGTTCATCTCCCAGGATTTCCTTTGTAACCTGGGACATCAATGCAATATGACCAGTTGAGATGAGCAAACGTCTGGAGGGAATTAAAAACAGTCAGTGACTGGATAATTTAAGTGAATTTTTGCATTAAAAATTAGGGATTAAGTAATTAATATCCACCAAAACAAATGCCTCCAATTTATGGAAGTATAATGTCTTGGGGTGGTGCCCAGTTTCTTCCACTATTCTGAAAAAGAATGCCCTTAACTTTCTGTCCCTCATCTCAGCTTTGCTTTCTGGTGCGTGCTGATGGGGCTTAAATGCACTACCAGCCTGACAATCTTTAACAATGAACTTCATTTAATTTCTGCCACCCGATATAAATCCCTCACAGAGCTGATTCTTCAAACAAAGAAGCATTGTCAGATGTGTGGTTCTTTTAAAGGCATCAGACATGAGAGTCCAAAAAGAACTCACCAGACATGCTACCAAGAGGTAATACCTTACAGAGGTCAGGCATATCTCCATAGTCAGTAGTGTCAGGGATGCTACTAACACCTCTAACGGTATAGCTACACTGCAGCTGGGAGGATGCTTCCCAGTGCCAGCTCTGCTTGAGTTAGCGTGCTAAAAATAGGAGTGCAGTTTCAGTGGCCGCATGGGACATTGTTGGGACATTGGGACATTGGTAGGTACTTGAGTGGCTGTCTGTGCTGCTGTGTGACCACAGTGCTATTTTTAGCACACTAGCTTAAGCAGAGCTAGGGCATGTCTGCCTGTGCGCTCTGTGAAGCATGCTCCCAGCTGCTGTGGAGATGGAGCCTATGAAAAATAGAATCTGCCTCGCATTTAGTCCACAGGGACACTTTTCAGCACTGAGCTAGACGTTATTTTCATTATCCGTGTCCATGAGTTGAAGTAGTTATTTTCTTGCTAATGCTTTCATCATGGAACAGTAATGGAATAAAGTGCACAGAATTTTCAGCACAATTTTCACTCTCAGTAAGAAATGGACAAATATTAAAAAATTAAGAGATTAAATATTGAAGAAGCATCCAATATTTCAATGCTTATTGGGACTACCTGAACCTGCGGAGCCTGCCAAATCGGCTGGAAAGCTCTCCAAAACAGGGCTGCACCAATTTCAGCTGAGGTAGGGTGGAAAGGAGTTGACTTAAGATAAATGGATACAAAATATTTTAAAGCTGATTGGAGTGTCCACACATATGGGTTGCACTGATTTAGCTACTTCAGTTTCTAAATCAATTTAAAGAAATGGGTACAAAATTCTGTATGTGAACAACTTTGAGGATGTCCTGGAGTAACTGTTAACTGAGGAGAATAATACTTCAAAAGTGGGATTCACCCTCCTACCATGTTGTCGTAACTCTTGCTGTTTGGTAATGCAAATGCAAAAACCAGACAAAACCCAATACTTGAAAGCTTGGAGTAGGGAAAGAAATATCAACACACACACACAAAATGTATGCAACTATTCAAAAAAAAATTAAGCAGCACAGAGATTTTCAGTGCTATGGCTTCTATCAGAAAAACAACATAGGGACTGAGTTCAATCCCAGCCTGTTTATGAATGCAGGGCTATTGTCTCAGTACCTGAATGCTTTCGTCAGATGAAGTGCAATTTTGTTACAAGAGGAAGTCTATAAATATGCGCAATACAGAATAGTTCAGATCTCAAATGTCTATAGGATCCAAATGGTCTGTTCATATGTCAAAGTAGATAATTAGTAAAAGATGAATAGCACAATACTAAAAGACATCTGTGCTGGCTGCAGAAACATAATGAAGACAATTTAATAAACCTCAAAACAAAACAAAACTCTACAAACATTTCTCTGCTCAAATGAATCAGCTAAGTTTTCAATAGAAATCAGTTTAATCCACTGCAGTGGTTTGCACATATGGCACTTCCAACCCACAGACTTTGTAAAAAGCTTCTTTAGGGACATGGATTGTACTGTAGGTGAATTGGTTTACTGTTCCTTTCCTCATAAGAAATAAAATCATCAGACTGTGAGTCAGAGGGAGCAGTGGACAGAAGGGTCTGTGCTTTTGAGAAAAGGTTTAATCTTTTAAGGTTCCATTTAGTGAGCATGTGGAGCTTTGCTTTGGTTGCAATAACTCCAGACACCTCAACAAAAGCAGAGATGGTTGCCTGCTTTTGACTTGTGGTCATGGTGTGGACAGCAACTAGTGATAGGCAATCTTTGTAAGGGGCCCAATCCACCTCCCACTGAATTCTATGGAAGTTGTGTCATGGATTCATTGGGTGCTAGCTCAAGCCCAAAATTTGGTTAAGCATCCAAAATTCTCAAAGCTTCTCAAGAATTTCACGGAGCCATTTTGGTTTACAAATTAGACTGAACAAGCTCACAGTTGCAAAATAACTAGTGAGAATAACCTGGCCAATTATTTTGGGAGTTCTACCTCCAGCTAAGATTGAGAAACAATTTTTGAAAGGTAAACCAATCTTAGTCCAGATAGTAGGGTGCTAGGAACCTTAGAAATACATTGCTCAAGCAAGAAATACATTAAAGTATATAAAATAATGAATGTTATAGAGAAGGTGGATCAAGAGCATCTGTTCTCTTGGTTTCAAAACACAAGAAGAAGGGGACATTCAATGAAATTGAAAGGTGACAAATTCAAAACCGATAAAAGGAGATACTTTTTGACACGACACATAATTAGACTGTGATACACATTGCCACAGCAATTGTTGAAGCCAAGAACTTAGTAAGATGCAAAAGGAGACTGGAGGTTTATGTGGAAAGGAAGAATATCCAGAGTTATAAATGTTATTGCTAATGAACATTTTGGAAAGGATGTTAAATCTCATGCTTCAGAGCTTAAGTCAACCTCTAACTATTGAAGGTCAGGACAAGCTCTAATGTAGAGGGCTGATTATGCCATATCTGCCTAGTGCAGTGTTTCTACACCTTCTCTTGAAGCACCGAATGCTGGTCACCATCAGAAACTGGACACTGGATTGGATGGAGTTTGAATCTAAGCCAGGCTGACAATTCCTATGTTACTAAATAACAATAATAATTATATGGGAATTGGGACACCCATCCATAGTGACAAAGTTTCATAAGGGCTAAGGTGTTACAGACCTTACCCAGCTATGTAGGGCTAGATTAAGTTCCCCCTTCACTCCCCAGTTTTGGCTCTGTACAGATTACAGCTCCACCCTACTTTGAATGAGTAGATGGGAGGGTGTAGAGAGTGGCAGGGATTGGGAGGAGTCACTGTCTGAGGGTTATGGGGAGCCAGATGTGTAATTTGTTGTGAGGCGCTTTCCCTCACCCCCAGACTTTTCATGGGTCTATATGTTCTATTGAGTCTTCCACCTTTTTGTCTGTCCACATTCGATTTTTTCTGAAATGATTCTCCCCTGGGGAAACAGGAAGGAACTGTGACAATTCATTCTCTGGCCTATTCCTGGGGTGAAGCAACTTTGTGCCACCCCTTCCTTAGGGCACATTTTGGGCAGACTGGCAGAGACTCTTTTCATCTCACTTTCCTGTTGTTTTTATCTTAGCCGGTGACTGGCCCTCAGTTCAACAGCACCATGCCCCTTGCACTTAATTACAAATCAACAGCACTCGGGGCCAGGTTGTAACTTTACAGTCTGCCCAAAATTAATACTATTCCATTTTTACTGCTGTCTACTTTTTCTTGGGGTTCCTGAAGTTGGATTGATGCCCTTTTCAGAAACGGCTCAGGGGACTCTGACTCACAGCTAGTTATGAGTCACAGCAGCACTGGTAAGTTTTTTTAATTAACTGTATTAATTGTCTAGAAAATTCATAGAAAATTATGGAATTTATTTATGAAAGAATTATATGCACAGAGATCATCATAATTTCATGGTAATGCATTATCAAGAATCAATGATAATGTATTGGCTAAGATGATATGGAACTATGGTAGGAGCTGACATTTAGGGCCTGATTCTGATCTCATACACACAGGGCCTGATGCTGATCTCATTTACACTGAAGTAAATAAATAACAACACCCTTGAAATCAGAGTGGCACTTGTGTGAAACTGGTGTGTCAGGTGAATGCAACAAAAGCAGAGAAGAAACTAAAAAAAACACCACACAAAGGCACTTTAACTTATTCACATCTCATTCTGAAACACCACATTTTCATGTATGTTTTTAAAATAATTAAAATTGTGCTATCACAACCACAAGTCAGAAATGTTAGATATCCTTGTAAAATAGAACAACAGGCACAGTTCCAAATCAAGCTGTCATTGCTGTCTAAGCTGCTCTACCCAATGGAAGGCATATGATGGATGGAATTAGCAGTGTAACAAATATTTAAGAATCAAAATTACTACAATGGATATATCCCATGGTTATTATTCTGAATTAGAACACCTAAAAAGGCATCATGTTGCTGTAGATGTCCTTCTCTTTACAACTGTCAGAAACAATAGGGTCCAGGCACACTTTAATTTTTGACAGTTCTCACATATTCCCCTATGTGCTTAGAATGCATAGGGCTCAGAGTAGAACTCTGCCATAAAGGCACAACTGAGCTCTAAATTAGTGGAGGAAGTTTTCCATATATAAATATTTGCAATCATTGTTTTCCAAGCATTGGCAAACAGGGGTCCCCATTGTAGTCAGGGGACTACTGCATAATAAGGTACTATTCAGGCTGCAAGGACAGTAGGATCTGGTCCTTAGTTATTTATAACTGCATACTGCAGCCTATTGGGTGTTTGCAAAACAATTCCTCTATTTCTATTAATCATTCCTGGTATGCAAGTGGTCACCTATGTCACATGGATTTGTTTCTGTCTTCTGACTGGATGACCAAAACTTTCTACAAAAGAATCTGGGTATTTGTATGGAAAAACAACCATTCCCGAACATTTACAGGCACAAAACCCAGTTTGTATAAATGCTAATGGCAAAATGAACAAAAGGGATGCAAACATGACTGAATTGAAAAGCAGGTCAGTATTACACACAATATTCACATTTTTTTGTGTTATTCGCCCCTTTCAGCTGTTAATAATAACCGTTTTGTTCTTTTTTTGGAGCCATTACTCCTTGCTATTAAAATAAGACTCTGCAATCGTGTGATTGTGAGAGGTAGAAAATAGTAGCATCAAGTTTCATGTGTGCCTGCTTTTGTGCTGTTCCCATCCAGCTTTTCTTCTCTTTGCAGTCTAGTTCCTACTTGTTGTCTAAACCCAATATAATGATCTTGTAGGAAATTGTATACTCATCATTCTGTTTTGAAATGTTGACAGTTGCCATAATGGTAGCGAGTTAGTTTCTCAGCAGTTAACTATGATCCTTTCCTATACCTTGGACCTCAGAGCTCTTCTGATTGAATTAATTTCTCTGAATAAAAAGTTTTCTGAGGAATGCCATAATCATCAGTGGCATTTTGTTGCAGTAGCCTCTGATTCACTTTGCTTCCTGCTGACTCACTCTCTCATGTGTCCTTTTGGGGCATGAATTCTAATAAAGCATGGGGAGAAATTCTCTCCATTTTCAAGATAAATCACAATGTCTTAGAAATGTTCCCCCTTTTCATTATGATTTTCCTGAATATTTCCTGCCTTTTCACATTGCTTATCAGCATGACATAGGGACCACTACAGGAGTCCCATTGATATTCTTCTATAGCACCTTTCACATTGCTCCCCTGAGCTATTTTACTTCTGTGTCTGGGGGAGTTTCTCTCAGGAGTTCTCCCATTCCCTTGGCTTTTCTGTCCTTTTTCCTTAGGGGCTTTCTTTGGCCCAGTGATGTTACCCCAGTTAGTGAGGTTATTTTTTTCTGATGTCTTTGAGCACAAAAGAGGGAGCAGGCCCGAGAAGGACAGTATGTCCAGGATCCAGCATGCATCTCAGTGAGAAGGTGGTCTTCTTCTGAACACCTTTACAAGGGAGCAGCTGGAGGATGACCTAAGGGCAAATGCTTGAAAACCTGCTCTCTCAGGACAAGGAGAAAATTTTGCCCCCAGGAGGGATCAGTGTGGGGCAAGAAGCTGTCAGATCCTTCTTTGGAAGAACTGGGAATAGGAGATTCTGGGAGAGGAGTATGAAGTGACAGCAGCTTTGGGCCCCTGTAGAAGTCAAAAGGCCAGAGCAACATAAAGTGACTGGGCAGGAGAAAAAAGGGGAAACCTTTAAAAGTACTATTAGTCTCATTTTAAAGTGAGAAACTGAGGCAGCGTGGTTAAATGGTGCTTTGTCTCTGGCAGGTCTCCAAGATACCCCCTTCACAGAGTCCCCATTTTCTTTACACAAGATGATGTACCCTGCATTGGAGGAGGCCTTGGGGAGTTTCCTTGTGCCTTCATGAATATCTCAGAATAGAGGCATGATCTGACTTCACAAATTTAGTATAGAGGGTACTGTATAATGAGTACATTGTCATTGATTTGGGAAGGACTTAGAAGCTCTTCAGCTAAAGAACATCCAGTTGTTCAAAAAGAAGATGCAGCTGCAATATGGGCAAATAATAGCTGCATAATCAGAAAGAAGGTGGAATCATACTTTTTACTACCAGCTGTCAGTCTGCAGGATTTAGATGACCCCACAGCTCACCAAGGTTTTTGTTTATTTTATTATCACTTTAGAGCTCTGCGGTCTTTAAAAGGTAGCTTGGAGTCAACTGCCAAGCTCAGATGTTTAACTAAGATTTGTTGACAAAGCTGGAAACAACATTAGTGAGTCAGGTTCATATTTTAAGGACTGCTAAAAAGTAAACATTATTAATTCAGTTTTGCTTCCTTTTTATTATTTTTCAGCCCGAGGAAAAGGCTATTAAAATCAGATTTGTGCTTTATTATTCAATAAAGGCAGTAATTTATCACTGGAAAATTTATCACTGTGTGGTCAGCATCAGGCAGAAAATCAAAAGGAACAGCATTTAGATCATTGAAGAATAACAAAAATAGCAAATATCTAAGAACTGAACCTTGAGGCACATCAAACTAAACTGGGAAAGTATCAGCTGCAATGAATTTTAGTTCTTTAGATTGAAATTTTTTTTTAAATGACTCCCACACAGAAGTGCTGAATACCCTGACAGTAATAAGACTTATCGCTCAACATATTGAAAGGAGAGAGGGACCAATTAGACAGGATTCAGATATATAGTTCCTGATTAGAGTGTAGGCTCTAGATTCAGATTGGAAATAGTTTCCAGTGTGAGGATTCCAAAAATATCCCAAGCTCTTTGATCAGCCTCAGTGATTAAACTCTTACAAGATCGGCTGTCTTCAGTAGATTTTTGTGATTTTGATACAGAATCTTGCAAGAATGCTTGTCAGATGCATCAAATCCATATGTAGAAAATAGGCCCCTTCTAGTTTTGGATTTGACCTGGAACCTCGCCATAGGGCCTGCTAGTAGTTACCACTGTCAACCTTGTGGAACAGCACACAAAGTATGAGTCAGAACATGTTATGAAGATTATGGTGTATAGAACATCTGCTATTGACAACTATCATATAAATTCTGTTCCAGTAAGTTAATACACCCATATTGTAATTGAAAGGTTATTCCTGTTTTGTATAAATCCAAGTTTGCTATTTAAATCTGTTCTTTACTTTTTGTTATAAAATTATGATGATTATTTTTGTTTCTAAAAATTAAAGTGGACAAATGGAGACTGCAGACCTTACTCTGAATGCTGATTATTGAGGACTGAGACTTTTTGAAGCCTATAAGAGTTTAAATACCCTGTGCGCTCAATAGTCTAGGCCCAGTTTATCTAAAAGATTGCCTAAAGCGCCGTGATAAAGACTATGGTAAACAACTCTGCTCCTCAGGCACTATTGAACTCTACAACAAAAGTAAATCTTCTCTGTATAGGAGATAGAGCCCTCTTGGGGGCCAGCTCAAGATTGTGGAACAAATACCCCCAAGACGTAAGGCTTGTCACAAACCTCACCGCTTTCCACTCTAAGTGCAAGGCACATTTCTTGGACTTGCCTTCTCTGACATACACTTAGTAGCCTGTACTTTTAAACAACTGCAAAACCTAAACCCTACCAAAATAAAACACTCCACCTCCCACACAGTTCTCCCCCTTCAGAGAGGATGAGAGAGGAAATGAACCACACGCAAGAGATATTAGTCATGTCACTTAATGCACTACTGGAAAGTGGCCAGGTGATGGGCAATATAAGAACCAGAACAGAATGGAATAGAATAGAGGTTACTTGTGCCTTAGGTACAACCAATAGTGCAGTGCCCCTTCACTAAGATGATATGGAACTATGGTAGGAACTGGTATGGTAGTGGGGTAATAGTGAAGGTGCAATACCCCACTAGAAGTACCAGGAGGCATTCTGCCTTAGGAAAAGAGCACATGAGGAAAAGTATGGCTGCTGTGCCATCTTGCTACAGGATTCAGTGCCCCCCTCACCTTCCTAAGGGCCAACTCTTTTGGATGATGTGGAGGATGGCTGGCAATGGCCCATCGACAGTAGCCAGCAGCAGTACTAGCCTGGAGCAGTTAGTTCTGTTCAGAAAAAGCACAAAATTGCCACTGCATTTGGTCCAGTGGCCTCCTGTAGCCTCCATCACTTGAACTTCCCCAGTGCACCACTATAGGGAAGAGGCACAATCTGGCTTCCCATGTTGCTGAATGCCTGGCTTCACATCCGAAAGCTCTAAGTTAATATGCTTATCAGATCTTCTTGTGACTGCAAAATTGGTATGAAATTCTCATGGACTGGGCTGGAAGTGCCAACTCATGGTATTTTGGCATTTCCACTTTCAGTGCCAAAACCAAAACAAATACTCCACCAAAGATTTGGTACAAATTTGGTTTATGGCTTGGGCAAAAGTTCAGATTGGTTCTCGTTTTGTTCTGGAGCAGTTTGCCCAGCCCTATCAATATATTCTCAAATGCAGTAACTCCTCGCTTAATTTGGTAGTTATGTTCTTGAAAAATGTCACTTTAAGCAAAATAATATTAAATACATCCAATTTCTCCATAAGAATTAATGTAAATGGGGGAGAGGGGGTTAGGTTCCAGGGAAATTTTTTTCACCAGACAAAAAACTGTCTTATGAACACATAGCATACGTTTTAAACAAACCAGTTAATACTGTACACAGTAATAATGATTGCGAGTCTTGATAGAAGTGGTGAAGTTAGAGGGTGGAAGAGGGTGGGATATTTCCCAGGGAATGCCTTACTGTTAAATGATGAACTAGCTTTCGGCTGAGCCCTCAAGGGTTAACACATTGTTGTTAATGTAGCTTCACACTATACATGGCAGAATGAATGGAGAGAGGGGAGACAGCATGGCACACAGAGAGAGAGAAACACACACACTGTGTGTGGAAGAGAGAGAGAGAAATGTGCCTTGCCCCTTTAAGTACGCTGATGCCACTCAAGCACATTGTCTTTTTAAGTGGATCAGGAAGTTGAGACAGCAGCTGCTGCCCCAAGCTCTCTCTGTCTCTCTCCATCTGTGTTCCCACCCTGATCTATATGGAGAAGAGGTAAGCGAGGTGCAGGAGCAAGGGGGCCACAATGACATTAGCCCCCTTTTCCCTCCCCACACAGCAAGCAGGAGGCTCCCGGGAGCAGTTCCAAGGCAGATGGCAGGAGCAGCACATGGCAGTGGGGAGAGGACAGTTGAACTGCTGGCAATTGATAGCCTGCTGGGCAGCTGCTGCACATGGAACTTAGAGGAACAGGATGCTAAAAAGGGGGTTGCCAGTCTACCCTAGTACCAAGCCCCCACTAGCTAGCTCCAACGGGCTGCTCTTCTTGACAGCAGTGGACAAAGCAGGTAGCTGCCAAACGGCTTTATAAGGAAGCATTGCACAACTGTCAATGAGCATGTTCTCTAATTGATCAGCAGTGTGACAACAAAACAACATTAACTGGGACGACTTTCAGTGAGGAGTTACTGTATATGTGTTCTCAAAAGTTAATTAAAAGACACTTTAATTCTTCTATGGCAGGACTTCCCAAACTTTTTGCTGGCACAACCCCATTTTAATGAAGTATTTCCTGCTGAGACCCCAGTCAACATGGATGATGCCTCTTTGAAAAGCAAAATGGCATCCTCCATACACAACCCCATCTGCTGATGATGCAACCTCATTTGAGGTCACAACCCAGAGTTTGGGAACCACTGCTCTAGGAGGTGAAGGGACATAGCTGAATTTTTTTGTCCTTGTCACCAATATTGATCCCAGAATGCTGAGAATATCATAAAACCTTTGATCTAATACACAAAACATATCCATAAATAAAGCTTTTTTTCCAGCAGCAACATCTTGCATTGGGTATCACTTGAAATCAGATTTGAGAACTGCAATGATTTCATGAAGATACTATAAATATTAGTATTGTGTCACTGGAAAGACATTATAGACAGACTTGTAACTGGATGTAAGTAGCTGTGATGACACATCTACAAATCAATTTTTCTCTCAGTGAAGTTAAATGACATAAGTGGGGAGAGAATTGCATATTATGCCCCAAAGAGCTAATGGGGTTTCTTTTCATGGAAGCCTATTCCATAGGGTAATAAAGCTCTTCAGAATGTCATTAAAAGAATTGTAAATTAACTTTTTATATGGACATTACCAGGCTGTGAGGTTATTTTTTTTTGTATATTTGAGATGCCATTGGCCCTCTATCAGAGCTGGGCAAATACTACGAAAACTGATCCAGGAATACAAGAGCCCAGTTAATTTCAAAATAATTTTTCAGCTCAGATTATTCATTATTCACAATGACGAGTGGTCATGAAAATGTGCCCAAATCTAAAATGGTTCAAGATTTTCAGCCTGAATGATTATTTATCTAAACAATTAGAAGGGAAGTATGCAATTCATATTTTAGTATTTGTGGTTTGCTATATTCCTGGTGAGAATGTTTTATTCCACTCAGAGAGCAGAAAATAATCATATGGCTTACAATACAAAACAAGTCACAAATAACTAATAGCGAATATCCAAAGCAAGCAGTCTGCACACAAACAATGATAATTATTCATTTAAACAAGCTGGCATATGTTTACAAATGATAAATACCTTTTTAGAAAATTGGGACAGGGTGCTGAATGATTTGCTAACCAAAAATAGAGCTAAAGTAGTAATTCTTGATCATGAATAGCTCTACCAGCTCCAGCTTGTGTTTTATTAGGAAACCTCTTAAGTTTGACATCTTAAAATTTCATAACTACACATCACACTTTCTTTCCAGATCACTTGTATTTAATACTGCATGCACAATATCTCTCTAACATACACTGGACATAGCAGTTTGAAGGTGATATAACACCAACCACCAACTGAAAAGCTGCACTTTTCCTTAAAGTTCAGGAAACATTTCATTTGCTACCTTATAAAAGGAATTATATGATTAGTTGTTGAAACTCTGTACTGTGTGAGGGCAATAGTGCACTTCAGGATTTGCTAGTTAATTTCTCCTTCTAGAAATCAACTAATCATAGAATCATAGGACTGGAAGGGACCTTGAGAAGTCATCTAGTCCATTTCCCTGCACTCCTGGCAGGACTATGTATTATCTAAACCATCCCTGACAGGTGTTTGTCTAACCTGCTCTTAAAAATCCGCAATGACGGAGATTCCACAACCTTCCTAGGCAATTTATTCCAGTGCTCTGACAGTTAGGAAGTTTTTCCTAATGTCCAACCTAAACCGCCCTTGCTGCAATTTAAACCTATTGCTTCTTGTCTTATCTTCAGAGGTTAAGGAGAGCAATTTTTCACCCTCCTCCTTGTAACAACCTTTCATGTACTTGAAAACTGTTATAATGTCCTCCTTAGTCTTCTCTTTTCCAGACTAAACACACACAGTTTTTTCAATCTTCCCTCATAGGTCATGTTTTCTAGAACATTAATAATTTTTGTTGCTCCAGTTTGTCCACATCTTTCCTGAAATGTACCACCCAGAACTGGATCCAATACTCCAGTTAAGGCCTAATCAGTGCAGAGTAGAACAGAAGAATTACCGCTCTTGTCTTGCTTACAACACTCCTGATAGTACATCCTGGAATGATGTTTGCTTCTTTTGCAACAGTATTACACTGTGGACACATATTTAGTTTGTGATCCACTATGACCCCCAGATCCTTTTCTGCAGTACTCCTTCGTAGGCAGTCATTTCCCATTTTGTACATGTGCAACTGATGGTTCCTTCCTAAGTGGAGTACTTTCCATTTGTCTTTATTGAATTTCATCCTATACACTTCAGACCATTTCTCCAGTTTGTCCAAATCATTTTAAATTTTAATCCTATCCTCCAAAGCACTTGTAACCTCTCTTAGCTTCATATCATCTGCAAACTTTAGAAGTTTATAACTCTCTATGCCATTAACTAAATCACTGATGAAGATATTGAACAGAACCAGAACCGATCCCTGTGGGACTCCACTCGATATACCTTTCCAGCTTGACTGTGAACCACTGATAGCTACTCTTTGGGAACGGGTTATTCACCTGCTTTATAGTAGCTCCATCTAGGTTATATTTCCCTAGTGTATTAACGAGAAGGTCATGTAAGACAGTATCAAAAGCCTTCCGAAAGTCAAGATATACCACATCTACCCCTTCCCCACTATCCACAAGGCTTGTTATCCTGTCAAAGAAAGCTATTAGGTTGTTTTGACATGATTTGTTCTTGACAAATCCATGCTGTTACTTATCACCTTATTATATTTTAGGTGTTTGCAAATTGATTGCTTAATCATTCATTTATCAAGGGATATAAGCAGATAAAGCATCCGGAAGACATTTTCCCTAGTACTTATTTATTATTTAATCCTTTTGCTGCTGGTTCTCTACTAAACCTGCTATGTAGCTGCTATTTATTAACATTCCATTGAAATCAGTACAGTGGGGCTAATACGAGAAAAATTTATTCACAAAAATTCTTGGAAATAGCTGCCCACCATCCAGTTTGTATCATGAATATTTTTGATCCTTTTTGTTAATATATGAATATTCCAATGAATAAGATTTCATTCACAAGAATGTTCTCAAAGACTATACATCTCATGCTTATTTGCATGACTATTGACTCTGGAAGCAGAAATGTTTGTAGAGCCATCTCCAATCTCATCCTCTTCGTACCATTTGCCACTCATCAAAACAGTGAGCAGCAATCTTATCAAATGGCTTAGTCAACCAAATAGAACAGTGACTATTGACATTAATATTCATAATAAGGTGACTGAGCATGAGTTATGCATTAAAATGTGGTCACAGAAGTGATTTACTGAACAATTGCAAACAATGAATAAACTAGCAAATGTCAAAACATTTGTGGATAATTCAAGGTTTCAAAAGGAGCTATATTTGCTGAACAAATTATTAATTGAGTGCAAAATCCAATGTCTGGAAGTTGAATCTAGACAATTCAGACTAGAAGATGCAATTTTTTTAAAGTGAGGGTAACTAATCATTGGAACAACTTACCAAGGGGCTGTGGTGGATTTATAATCACTGGCAATTTTAAAATCAGAATTGGATGTTTTTCTAAAATATTTATTCTACTTCAAAAAGGAATATATTTTGGGAAGTTCTATGGCCCGTGGTCACAATGGTCCCTTCTGGGTTTAAAAGCTATGAAAATATGAAATTGTTCACTCTGTATCTGGAATACTCAGCAGCCATGAGGGAGATGGAAATTTGAACACCTTTGAGCAGCCTGTCTAGGTCCATGAGAAGAGTTAGACTTTTTTTTAAGTAATTTCCACAAAGAAAGAACATTCTCTTTGAGATAAGATAGAAATCAATTTTTAGATTGGAGAGTGAGGTCAAATATTTGTTTATTTAGGGCCTGATACAAAGCCCACTGAAGTTAATAGGCAGACACCCATTAACTTGAATGGGCTTTGGAATGTAATGTTAATGGAAAGAAAGAAATCTAACAAATTACAGTAGTGTTTTACATTCATATAGCACTTTTCCTCATAAAGGAGACAGAAGCTTTTCCGAAACTAAATAAATTGGGCACTATTAAAATGCCGCTACCCAAGATAGGGAGAGTGGCTGCCATCTAGAGCATAGCATATGGCACAACAGTCAGTGGAGGGGAAATTTTATCCCAGAACATCGGAAGAAACCCCTACGCTCATAAAAAGTGACATGTACAGTTATTAGAAAGCAATGGACAATAGTAGTGGGGGAATTCACTACATAGATAGTTGGGTTTGTGATGACTAGAAGAACTGCATTGTGAAGTGACTATACAATGCAAAGGTAGTGGTTCTCATGAGACTTGTAGCTAGCTTTATAGATAGTATTGTAGAGGAGCAGATGGCTGTGGTACACATAGGTACCAATGACATAGGGAAATGTAAGAGAGGCCAGATTTAGAAAGCTAGGTAAGAGATTAAAGTCCAGGACCTCCATGTTAGCATTTTATGAAATGCTTCCTGTTGTGTGCACAGGGTCATAAAAACAGACAGAACTGCAAAGTCTCAATGTGTGGATGAGATGATGGTATAGGGAGGATTTAGGTTAGGGGTGAATTTATTAAAGGGAAACGCTATATCCTAGTAAAGAGAATAAGAAAGAAGTCGATAAAATATGGATAGGAACTAGCGAGGAACAGTTATATGTAATAGAGCCTCACTGAAATCTTACACATGAAGGCAAGCAACTGAATACTGACAAACTGCACAAGTGCTTATATACTAATGTTAGAAGTCTAAATACTAAGAAAGGAGATCAGCATCATTATCCCCATTTTACAGATGGGGGAACTGAGGCACAAATAGTGAACTAAAAACAAATTTAATAAGCGTGCAGCAGTAACACATACAAAATAAAAGCTATCCAAAAAGCTGCTGTGGGGACTACATGACAACAACATCCAACTTAATTTTCATTTTAGTCCTCTAAATAAAGCACATATATTCTTTATAAACTGTTTTAAGAAATGTCTCATAATGTGACAGATTTGTTTGCAGGCAGTGCCGGAAAGAGGGGCATTTTGGATCCCCTGTTGTGGGTTTTGAATGAATTGTTAGTAGCGAGAGCTTTACCAGCACACAAATAGCCTGGTCAGCAGCATGGCACAAGAATACTGCCATCAGTCCTCAGTAGAAGAACAACAGGAGGTAATTTATGATAACTGGGAAATCAAGCTTATAAAAGTGATGGCTATTTATCTCTTTCCTCACAGTACGAACTGCAAAGTTCAACTCTTCATGGTGTCTGTGTTAATATTTTCAGAGCTATCAAATTTACATAGCTCTTGCCAATCTGAAGGATGACACCTCTAAAGCCACAGAAATTTATTTCAGGGAGGAGATGAAGATGAAAATGAATTCAGAAAATATTTTATAATGATTAAAAAGTGGGACTCCCCTGAGGCTCAGAAGTTACACTATTTGTGGAATTATTATTATTTGTATCAAGGTAGTGCCAAAAAGGTCCAAATCTAGTTTGGCAGCTCCATTGTACTAGCTGCCATACAAGTACATAAGGAAACACACTTCCTATCCAAAAAAATACAGAAGGGAACAGGGGAGTGCAATGAACAATAGGAGGAAAAGGAGGGGAAAGGATACATGTAATGAAAATAAAACCGGTGGTTGCATAGGTTAATTTATTGCACTATTTGTTGGCTACAAATGAGTATCAAGTTTTTAAAATAAGTACAACAAAATCAGCTATATCAGACTATTGCACACTTAGTAGCATTGGTTGGGTGACTAAATATAGGCATCGTAGCAGAAGTGAGTTCCAAGGAGGAATCTGCAGGAGAAGAGAATAGTAGTCTTCTAGATTAATGCAGTTAGTACAATCCATTGACATTATGCCCATGGGGCACGTCAGAAATTAAATTTGCTTCTCTCGCTAAACTAAGTTAAAGGACAATGGACTCCTAATCCTGTTTTAATTGACACTGTGTCTTGTCCCTGTTTCACACCCACATGGGATGGTTCTTGAGGTACTCCAGACTGCGAGTCATGTTGTTACTCCCCTGCCTCTAACGTGAGGAAGTCTTGCTTGTGCTTCACTGGGTGTCAGCTCCCTGACACCACCAGCCTGAGAGTTACGCAAACACCCTCATCCAGGCTATGACATCCCTGACTTTCCCTTGCACCCTAGCCCCCAAGCCCCTTTGGCCCATTCTCCTGTAGTATCCAGCCCCTTCTCCACTGAACACTCATAGAAATACCAGGTCGTTTGTCTTCAGGGGAATAATGTACATGCCAACTTGTAGGATTCAACTCAGGATCAGCACCTTGCTTAATATCACAGTACTGAAATATATTTATATAGAGTGAAGGAGAAGGAGAAGTTTATTACAATGATTCAAGTGATAGTGAGTAAGGGCAATGGAAACAAAGTTTTATATATAAAACAAAATCATCACATGCTTTCTAGAGACTAAATATAACTACCAGTTAACCTCTTGCCTAAAGACATTTATTCCAACCTCTGCAACATTGTCAACCCAGGTTGGCCAAGATCCCATTTTCATGGATGGAAACCCTGTGCCCATTAGTTGCTGAGATGCAATATAAAGGGATATCTTCTTTGCCTTCTAGTTATACTCCCCAACATTCATTGCCTGTATTCAGAGACTGGATAACCACCTGTGGTTTGTTTCTCCTGTGTGCTGCTTCCCTGTTGACTTCACATCTCTTTGATGACATCATGTGTAAAATATGAGAGGGGTAGTCATGTTAGTCTGGGTTTGCAGAAGCGACAAAGAGTCCTGTGGCACCTTAAAGACTAACAAAAGTATTGAAGCATAAGCTTTCATGGGCTAGTACCCACTTCGTCGGATGTATGTGTAAAATAGGCATCCATTGTGTTAGCTTACAATGCTTAATTTACATTTGACAGAGAGACTGGTGAATAAACATCACTTCTCTAAGAGAAAGCTTATTTATTCACCTCAGCTGGTGACTCACCTTGACACAGACCCTAAAGACATATTTTCAGTATATAGACCCAATTCCTTACACAGTATCGGTATATACATTTCATGAGATTAGTGACCAGGGTGACCCCGGCTTTCATTTAAGACCAAATATGACATTCTTTAGTGGACCAGAATGTGCATACCAGAATCCGGACACTTCTGTAACCCAGCTGGCATTAAGAGGCTCTTGGGTCACCCCACACAAATATAACATAGGATTTTCCTGCTTATGGACCATTTCTTTGGTAGCCATATTGGTGTAGTGATATAAGTTTCCACTCATTGAGATGAACATCTCCTTTACCAAATCTCACACTTTGCCTACTTGGAGCTGTTCAAATACATCACTTAGATCAAGTAAAAATGTTCGCATAATGATACAAACTAGTTAAACACTTTTCTTAAGGAACAGCTTATAACTGAAGGATAATCATCAATATGCTAAATCTAATTCAGCTTCTACATTTGTTTGGCCAACAGTTGCTCACAGGGGATCTTTATAAAAGTGTGAGACTATGAAGGTCCAATGTATAAGGCTTTACCTGCATTACTCCCACTTAGCAGCATTCACTGTATGGCAAATTGACCCACTTGGATGGTTTCGAACTTTATAGGGACCAATTTCTACTGCAAAAGTATAGAGGGATATTAATGTTTTGCTACAATGGGGTTTCAACAGAGAAAGCAAGAATGCATCCATATTTAGGCATTCTGGGCCAAATTCTCCTGTCTCTTAAATTATACAAATCTAAACTGACTCTGTTGCATAACTTACTCTGTTGACTCTAGTATAAATCTGGAATAGATGAGAAGATATTTGGCCCTTTGAATTTAATATTTTCAACCACTGAGTGATTCGAGGCTGGAAAAGGAGATGAAGGGCTAGTGATACTGTAGATGTGCTGCATTCAATTAGAACAGAGACAAAGAGGAGTAAAACTTTCATGCTCAGATATGAAACAGAGATTTATTGAAAATTGATTAATGTCATATCTTTGCAGCCTTCAAAACAGATGACAAGCCTCTGGCTGTTTAAAATCCTACCAAGGAACATGTTTGCTATCTAGAGAGCCATCATCCCCTGTACAGAATCAAAAGAGACTGTAGTGTCTGAGCCATGACAGACCCCATCAGAATCATTAACACATGAATGGCTCTGTTCACAGTGCACATATGTTACACTTTGTACATTATTTTGCGGCTGAAGTGAGCTGTTACCAGTGTAATCGTATACAACTCCTTTTGTTCTGGTGAAGTGGAAATTGGCAGCAGAGTTCTGTATAGAGGCTGTAACTAGCATCCTACTCAGCTGTCCCGCACATCATCTTATTTTAAGTATCAGGGCAGGGATGTGTGGTAAGTTGCATGGAAATATGATGTGTACATAACAGAAAAGAGATAAATTATAAGTAGACAAATAGCTCAGTCCATTATTTGCCATTACAGCACTTAGTCCAGTACAACATGGTAACTTGCTGCAGACCCTTCTGGATCAGAAAACCAGAAATCCATTGTATGCAAAGCAATGGTGGCACAGAAATTTTAATCTTATAATCATCAAATACAATAATTTTTGAAAACTGTATTGGTCTCCCCCACCAATCACTATATAATCTTGTTTTGCAGATGTATACAGTTCAGAACTTAATCCAGCCAGATCCACTTCTGAAGAGGGAACTCTGACAATGAAGTGGGTGGGCAGGGTAATGGGATAAAATGTCTTTCGTGCTAGCTCACAAGTTCCGACACATGAATGTGTCAGGTGTTGATCTTAGTCTAATCCAGTCCCAGGTTTCCATATCACAAAAATATAATTGCAATCATCATTAATTTGCAGACTTACATGACTGAATGAATCTCGAGGCTGAACTATCCTCCTCATACAAAGGTTTGTTTCTTTAAGCTTAGTCTTGTAGACTATTGGCTGGGTAGCCTGTAGAAGTTTGAACTGCCACTGCCTGAGCTGTAAAGCATATGTTCTATAAAGAGAGTTTTTTAGTTCCCAGTGCTGTCATGCCACCACTAAATTCACTTAAAATAATTTATGAGAGCGCTCAGAAGTATAAATCCAATTAAGCACTTTTTTATTTCCCATAAGATAACCGTAATAGCAGCAGTTTATTGTATGTGAGCACAAAGTATAATTATTATTGCCTATAATTTGTCATAATTTATAAATTTTCTTATTCCAGCCATAGTATTTAGAAAGGAGAAACATTTTAGAAAGAATCCTAATAAATATTCCCAAACTAATCTATGTTGGGACATGACTAGCTATAATGAAAACATTCCCCTCTCAGGTCTTCTTTCCTTACATGAGGTGAACATAAGTTTCAGAGTGGTAGCCATGTTAGTCTCTTTCAGCAAAAACAACGAGAAGTCCCTGTGGCACCTTAGAGACTAACAAATTTATTTGGGCATAAGCTTTTGTGGGCTAAAACCATCCAATGAAGTGGGTTTTAGCCCACGAAAATTTATGCCAAATAAATTTGTTAGTCTCTAAGGTGCCAGAAGGTTCACATAGTTCTTTTGCTTTCAGGAGTAATATTACATAATTTACCACCCCTGATATCCTTATATCTAGAGATGGGGCCCTAACTTTCTGACTCCCAAAACTACATCGACAACTGTGACACTTGCACATTAAACTACTGTAATGCGTTTTCAAGGTTAGTCAGAAATATAAGCTGGTGAAGAATGTGGCTCCCTACTAATTAAGGGGAGTTTCTCATAGATATGGCATGTGTCTCATATAATGGGTTCTAATAAGTTTCCAGGTAGAATTTATATCGTTGGTGTTGACCTATATTATATGTGTCTGGTTGCCTGAAAGATCACCTGTGTGATACTGCAGCACATGCAATCAGCAGGAACACTTCTGCTGGCATTCCCCTGGTTTGAAAGCTGCTAGCAAATCTTCTTTTGGTTGAGATAAACTTGTCCAGCAATGCTGAATTTTCTAGGCTCTGACAATCAGGATCTAGGTGTCTGAAGATGGGTATCCAAAGACTGAAGCACCCAAAATTAGTGGGCACTTAACAAATGTGAGCCTTCATGACTTGTTCAAAGTCACAGTCTGTTGCTCTGGCAAGCATAGAAGTAAGGGCTCCCAGTCTTGTGTCCTAACTGGAAGTCTATTTTCTATGGTAGTGAGCTAGCCCACATTTGTAATCTACTCCTAGCTTTGCCTGAGTTAATATTTTTATTTAGATAAAACTTCTTTCCCCACTCATCTTGTTTAAAGTATCTGGCGTCTGTTTCATAGCAAGAGCTATATACTGTGTGTTCAGTTAACAAAATGAAGTATTGTGCAAATTAGCATCAAGGAAATCCTCAAGTGAATCAGAGGGTGGATTGCATAATGAGAAGCTGAGATCAAGGGCCTAAGCTGGCATGGTTCTCTTCTGAGAGAATATTTATGTTGCATCTGTGTGAAGGAGAAAGGAATGTTATTCCTGAATAAGAGGTTGTGGTACAGAAGAGGAACTCCACTGGGAATCAGCATGATATTTCCCCTAAACTGCAGCATTCAGGGGTTGCAGAATCACAAAGCAGGTCTAGCACCCCACAGTGCAAATATTTGTGTGTGACAGATTGATGTATGTTCCCTCCCTCTCCCCCCGAATATCTCATATTGGACAGACCTGGGAAAAAGCTAACAAGTGCAGAGTAGCACATGGTTCGGACACAGACATCCCTTAGGGGAGGATATGTTACGGGGGATTCTCTATATCCTGATAAAGAAAAGAGGATTGAAGTTGATAGAGTACAGGTAGGAACTGAAGACAAAAAGAGTCCCATTAAACTACATCACATGAAGTCAATCACCTAAATATTGATGAATTTTATAAGTGCTTGTATACAAACGTTAGAAGTTTAAATACTAAGATGACTGGACTTGAGTGGGTGGTATTAAATGAAGATATTGGTATAATAGTCATCAGAGAAATCTAGAACATGTCAAACCAGAAGTGTTTTACTTTATGGAATTAGTGGGACAAGACCAAATCTGTACAGGCACCCAGGAAGGACAGACAAGTTCTCCTACAGTACACTGTGAAAGAATTCATAGAGTGGCACAGCTTACTGCAATGCAAAGAACCATGGGTTATGCACCCAGAAATCCTAGTGGATCACACAGGTGAGTATAGCACCACTGAAGGTACAGCAACTCAAATACGGCTTTGCAATACGGCTGCTCACAATTTAGGCAAACTGAGTACTAGACTTGGGTCCTCATCTCCCAGGTTAACTCTGCACTGAAGACATACCCTAAAAAAGAGCCTGTTTGGGATTAGATGTTATACATGACATAGTCAAATTTCTGATTCAAAGGGAAGAAAGTTCTACATCTACTACTAGAAGTTTCATCTTTGAGACAAATCGCCACACCACATTCCATTAACGGTCAGTTGTGGTAGCAAGAAAAAGGAAAAGAGATGGTCTTTCCTCGGGGCCTAGCACTGTTTTAAGGCTTTATAGATAGTAATCAACATCATGACTTTCACTCAAAAGTGAATTGGCAGCCAGTGCAGAGTCCATAGCATAAATGTAATATACTTTGCTTGGCCTGCCCACAAGAGGAAACATTTTGATTAACTGGCAAAGGCTACAGCTGCCTTTTCAGATGAGATTTGCTTGCATTGTGTCAAAGTGCTTTATAATCCTAGGGTCTTAGTTTTCTCTGCTCATACAGACCCAGATAGAATCTAAACACTTGACCAAAAACACTGATTTTCATTTTCGGTTGATCTTGGATTTTGCCTCTCAGAAATAATCCTTATTATTGGTTATCCATGGTTTGACAAATCAATTTTAGCAGCTAGTAAGAGTTAGCAGAGTTATTCCTGTTGTAATAGTCATATAATTTTAGGAAACACTTTAAGTGACTGAAACACACAAATAAGACAAATTTCTAAAGTTTCACAAATGGAATGGAAGTTGGCCACACAAATTGTTTTGACAGTTACACAACTATTTATGCATCTGTTATACCTTTGCCCACTTTCCATCCTTTACTGGAGCCATGCTTAAGTAACTGCACAATACTGTATGTGCAATTGTTTAAACTTTCTTGTGTATTTTATTCCATTCCATGCACTTACAGGGGAAAGGACCAGTTTTCAGACCATCTTGGGGTTTTCTGTAGCAAGCACCTGTCACTATAGTATCTAAGTTTCACAAAACATTTTTACAATATAGATCCTAAATGTTTTAGGAGCATCATCTCGGTGCTCCTGACATGCATAAATACATTTCCACCCTCCCCCCCAATCACAGCACAACACATGAACTGAATCATCCTCACCCAAATATCACTGAATTTCCTCTCCGTTTAGGCTGTTTGCAGAGCAGCTTTCAGAGCTGGTGTCCAGGGATGCACAACTTGGAAATAACATTGCTGTTTCACTGAAGCAGACAGGGAGAGCGTTTACATTAAATGAAGGAATAAATGCTGTGCTCTGTGGAGGTGCTTCTTGTGGGTTTCAGTTAAGTCTCCATTTTCTTTTTAAACACTCTTCGTTGTTGGGACTAAATAGTATATGCGTTGTTGCCATTTACCCATTCTATCCATCCAGGTTTATACGTACAAGCAAAGTCAGAGGGCTGGACATCACTGTTATAGTTGGTAAGAGTACCATTGCTATTATGGATAAATCCACATACAAGTGTCAGCTTTTTGGTGCAATGACCTTCCTCTTGTTTTATATCTGGACAGCGCCTAGCATAATGGGGTCCTGGTTCATGACCAGGGCTTCTAGGTGCTAAGGTAGTACAATTAATATTTCATAATTTAATAATAATAATAAAAGTCATCAGGCATTCACTAAAGAGACTTCACTTAACTGTGTTAAATTACCTGAGATTATGATAGCAGAATGACTAGCTACTGGAGACTCTGCAGGAGCCCCTGAATTCCTGCTATAACCAAAGAAGAGGGTTTGAAGTGTTTCACTCAGCCTAGATCAGCCCTGCTGCATTTCCTGTGCAACCAAAGTACTTTGTATTCTATCTGGCATTTCCTGAAACGGCCCGTTATCCTATTGTGTTTGCTAACTCATTAATAGAAAGTCTTCCTAAGTCACTAGCTAAGATGATGTTCACAAAATACAAGCACCCAAAACTTCAGATGGCTAGCCAAATATATTGTCCAAGCCTCTTGGATCTGTATGCACACCTGACAGTATTTTTGGATGGACATATTAAAAGTTAGTCATTTGTCCATAGGTATATCCAGCTCCTGCCCACCATAATCACTTAGCAAGGCATAGAGCCATCATTAAGATTTTGGGGTGGGGTAGCAAAATGATTCCTTGAAATTAAACTCAAACTAAATTGCTTCATTGTACATGGAGAGACAGTGTTTAGAGATGTATCTACCGATTCCTATCACTTTCTTAGGTCTCAGGACTTTCTTTGTTATAGAAATTTGGAGATCCTGAAAACTCCGTTTTCCATCCAAATCTTGCAGTGAATCATCTGACCATTAATTTCAAATGCTGGATTTCCCCAAATATTTGATTCATCAGACTTTCTTGGATTTGATTTTGATTTGTGATGCATTCCCATCATATCTTCCAAGAATATACTGTCATAGGATTTGTTGATTTTAAAACACTTTGTACTTTAGAAGAGATGAAGCCTTGGTCTTCTAGCTTCTGTGGAAAGTGTTTGACCCTGACCAAAAGCACTTAATTTTTTATTTTGCTTCCTTACAACTGTGATCTCTGGGCAGGGATGGGGCAGAGGTGAGGTGGGAACTTTGGGTAAGGGGTTGGAATGGGGACAGGGAAGGGGTGGGAAGAAGCGGGGCAGGGGTGGGGCCTCACGGAAGGGTTGGCATGGGGTCAGGGCCAGGGGCAGCAGTGTATGTGTCAGTGATGCGGCCTTCAGGCCAATGCATTAGTCCTTATGTGGCCCTCTTGGTCATTTGAGTTTGAGATCCCTGGACTACATGGATCTGTAAAAGCTGAATGGATAATTAGTTTCATGTCTGGAGATGAAACATCAATGTGTTTGTATTGTGGGTATACACTGTACTATATCAATGATGCATCTGACAAGGCCCTCTAAATTTGAAGACTGTGGTCAAGATTTTAGTATGTTACGTAGGTATCAATCCAAAGTAATCCTATTAAAGCCAAAACACAGTACTTTTTATATTACTCCTCAGTCACACCAGAGTCAGTATGGTTATAATCTAATCTCAACATTATGTAAAGTTTTTTAAACTATATTTTCCTGCTGACTTCCTATGTTGAAAATCATGCATTGCCTCTATTACATCTTCAAATATTACAATATTGTTATCTCAGCTCTCTTTGACTGACTCTCTACAATGGTGATACTACTAATTTTGGAAAATAACTAAGTAAATGTCCCCATATTCCTTAAAGATTCTGAATTGTATAGATTTTACAAACATAGGCAAAGTCACCATTAACTTTGGTGCGATCAGTAAGAAGTTTTCTACAATTTAATTGAATGTGTACAGTCGTTCTATTTTCACCCCTTTGTCTGACATAGCTCTCTATCAATGTCAATACTCTAGTCTCATATACATAACTGGACTTATCGTCATTTACATTGGCAGTATAGAGTGCAAATTTACACAGTGGCCACTTTACATTGCCAGACTTGTGTGAAGGGTCCCTAGTATAAATGAAAGTCAACCCAGGATCTTTGCTTCAACTGAAAGCATGTACCCTGTCTTCTTTTGAAAAAATTGATTAATTTAATGTTTCTTTCCGATTCATTGTTTCTTTTTCGTAGGTTCAGCAATACAAACCCTTCGCCAAGCCATCTTTGTATTTCCAATTCTGATATATTTTCATTTAGTTCTTGTTGAATGTAATCTAAGATTTTTAACCTCAATCCTTTATCATAGGCCATGCTAACCTTCTAGAATCCTTCCTGTGTTTCAACTAGATCTTTGTTGATCTGGGGCCTATACTGATTTCAAGAGAGAGTCTTGTTCTTTAAAAATGTCTAGTACACACTACTGAATAAAGTATTCATAGAATCATAGACTATCAGGGCTGGAAGGGACCTCAGACGATCATCTAGTCCAACCCCCTGCTCAAAGCAGGACCTAATCCCCTGTGTTGTTTTTGGTTTAATGACAATCCATATTGACTACCTCTATTGATCTCCAATAGGCTGGCTATTGCTGCAGCAGTACTCTGTACAAAAACTATCCAGTTGTAAAACTGATGAGTGTTAAGTAAAAACAAAATGTAGGTCTTTTGGGTTATTTAGAATCCATACATCTATTTGCCAGCTGTGGACTGCAGATATTTTGAGAAGGGAACCAACAAACCATTTCCACCTTAGTCTCTGATATCATCCCTGTAACTGAAATAATTATTCATAATGATTTATGAGATAAAGAATTTTAAATTATTTCCCTGAGCTGGATAGCTCCTAAATAAATTTGAAGTAATTATTAATAGAGCATATTCAGAAAGTTCTTGTTATCTCCTCTTGAATAAAATCTAGCATATATTAAACAGTCACCATGGTCTGTGCAAGTCTGGGTGATATTCTATGGCCCATGTTATACTAGGATGTCAGTTCAGATGATCTAATGGTCCCTTCTGGTCTTGAAATATATAAATATATGAATTAGTGACCCTACAAAAATCCCAGAATATAATATTGCCATTAAATTCTTGCCTTCCCATTATGTTGCAAATGAAAATAAGTTGTATCCACAATGACTGGGCCTTATATATCTCCAACTCCTTTCTATATTTCCATTTCCTTCTCAACTGGCTTGATTTCCCACCGATTTTTTTAATTTACATTCCAACTTTCAAATATGAATTAGGGATTAGAGAACTTTCCTGGTTCCTGGAAATGATCTTTTCAGGGAATAAAGGGGTACCTTCATTTATAAGAAACAGCTGATTCATGAACAATGAATTGTGGGCATTCTGTATAGAAATTGAAAGCTATTATTTGAATTATATTAAAATGATAAAGTGGAGAAAATGTAGGACTAGTCTGTGAAATTTGGGCCTCATTGAACTCAATGACAAATCCTATTGATTTCATTGGGGCCAGGATTTCCACCCACTGTTTAAAAAATGAAAATCTTCAGAACCATCTTCCTATTATCTCTTTGAATCCAACCTACAGGGTATGAAATTACATTATTTTTGATACCACTGAAATCTTCTAGAAGGCTAATTTTGTTTCTCTTTATGATACTTTTGCCCAACTTTCTGTGGTATAATTATTTACCTCTTTTGAGGAAAATAATTTGTCATTGATGTGAAGAAATAAATATGGAGCAATTTACAGATCTCTCTGCGAAGATCAAAGCAGCTCAATAGGACAATGAGATTAGAGAGATAACATGAAAATCAGATTCAGTATACAAGAAAAAGAGGTGTATAATTATGCTGCAAATTCTTAATATTGCAGCCACTTCTATATGTAAGAAGTAAAACTATGTACTAGGCCACATGATTTAAGTCAAGTGAAGCTTTTTTGTGAGCTAATTGCTCTAATGAGCATGTAATTTCATTCTCAGTTCCATCTATCTAAGAAAGGGCAAGAGGATGATTAATTATATATTGTCTAGAAGAGAAATTATGTTAAGTCACAAAATTCTGTGATGTTTTTGCCACTCAACTTGGAGGCAGATAAGAGGGATGATGTGCCTATTCAGGATAGTGCTTTAAGATCATCCCTACTTAATTGCTGTTCTAGGCTCCCTGACTGATTAATTTCACCCTTTCCAATGTGCCTGGTACCTATTAACTTGCAAAGGCAGGTACTGTCTGACCTTGCATGAGCTACAGCTTGATTTCCTGAAGTGTGCCAAAAAGTTTGGAGACACTGGTCAGAATATGTTGTATGTCACAAAGTTGTAAAAGAAGTGAGTGAATTTTTCTGGTGGTCATTTATCTTTCCAACATATATGCTATAGTGATTTATTATATGTTGCATAGTCTGCTGACAGAGTAAAGAGTCTGCCCACAAGACAGCCTCGCTGAAGTTTATCATAAATAATTCACAGTATAGAATAGGCACTACTGGTCTTCAATAGCTTTTAAAACTAACTGATGCAAAATACGCAAAGGAACACATTCATCATTTGGGTTTTTCCAGGCAGGAGGCCCCAAATGCCATATATCTTCCAGAGACAAGGCACAGTGATACATGTACATCTGATCTGATTCATTGCATCTTCTGCATGGTTTCTGACAGAAAAATATGTATTCATCTCTGGCTGTAAAATCAATTTCTTCCAGAAGCAGAACTCCCAGAAGGTTGCTTGCCCTCCCTGTGGACAGAGGGAGTCTGCTAGGGATGAATCTGGCTAAAGATCCTTAAGAAGAAATGTAGTGACTAAACTAGTAGACTTGGACTCAAGAATCAGGCTTTGGACCAACCTTATTTAATATTTACATTAATGACCCTGGCGGAAAAAGTCTGAGCATGCTAATGAAATCTGTTGACGACACAATATTGGGAGGCATCACCAACACAGAGGAGGATCAGAATATTATGCAGGAAGAACTGAATTACCTTGAGACCTTGAGTAATAGAAATGGGATGAAATTTAATAGTAAAACATGTAAGGTCATGCACCTGGAACAAGAACAAAAACAAATGGTTATAAACTGGCCATGAGTAAACTTAGGCTGGAAATTAAAAGAAGGTTTCTAAACACCAGAGGAGTGAAGTTGTGGAGCTGCCTCCTCATCGGAGTTGTGGGGAAAAGAAACCTAACTATTGAGCTTCAGATGTTTATGAATGGGATTGTATGAGGTTGTTGCCTGTAACAGAAGGAGATTTGATGACCCAGGAGGTCCTGTCCAGTTCTATGTTCTTATATTCTTAGGGCCTAAAGGGCCCAATGGAGGTTTAATTACACCCATGTAATTCCACTGAAGGGGTTTCTCAAGCATAACTGAAGGTAGAATTTAGCTCTATGTGTCTTTACAGTGCCAGTTCCTAGATGCACATTGCCAGGTAAAGATATACTTAGAATCATAGAATCATAGGACTTAAAGGAACCTTGAGAGATCATCTAATCCTGTTCCCTGCAATCAAGGCAGGGCTAAGTATTATAAAGACCATCCCTGACAGGTGTTTGTCTAACCTGCTCTTAACAATTTCCAATGAAGAGATTTCACAACCTCTGTAGGCAATTTATTCCATTGCTTAACTTTCACCCTGACAGTTAGGACGTTTTTTCCAATGTCCAACCTAAACTGCCCTTGCTGCAATTTAAGCCCATTAGCTTACACTGGATCTTTTCAAATGCTCACCCCATTGGATGGGATGGGGCTTTTGTGGAGCTGGAAGTAGTGTAGACACCCTTGCAGGGTGAAGAGGGCCTTTGCTAGAAGCAGCATTTCTCAGCCACCCTTCCCCTCATATGTAGGGGGTTGTTTTTTCCTGACTTCCCCTTTTATGATGGTGGGAGAAAGGAGTGAAGGGAGATTCATTCCACTTTTAGGTGAAGACTATCTTCTCACTATCACTGACATCGGGTAGTGGTGGTCTACTCTATAGCTGTCCAGTAGGGATAGAGTGGAGCTGCAGTGGAGTATAGGCAGCTTCCTGGACGAATGAAGCCATTACAAGGTCCCCGTTTCAGCCCCAACTTTACATTAAGTTTACATGACATTTTAATGCATCTTCTGTAATGCTAGAGACTAGGCCAATCACCAACAAACGGGGACTGGTGCTGTACAGGTCATCATTATAGGTTTTCAAGAATAGAGACAGGGTATCCGTATCCGACTGAATAGAGATGGAAGCAATCTGCTGGGATTTCTATACCTAGCTGTTGGCATTGAGCGTCTATGCGGGATGCAATCACTCCAGTAAACCAATGAACACAACTCCCGGTTCTCATTAGTGAAGTCCATCACACAGTCCATCAAATGAAAGAGAGGAAGGCTCCAGGCAAGGATGGTCTGACAGCAGAAGTGCTTAAGGCGGGAGGTCAGGAACTCTGGAAAGCTCTAACCCAAAGGTTCAGCCAATACCTGGAAATTCAGAAGATACCGTCCAGTTGGAAAGAGTCCAATACTATCTTGCTGCATAAGAAAGGCAATGGAGAAAATCTAAAGAACTAATCGCCCGATCTGCCTGCTTTCACATGTCTATACGTTGTTCACCAAAATAATAACAAATTGACGAAATCTGGATGAACAGCAACCTAGAGAGCAGGTCAGTTTTCAAAGGAATTACAGCACGACAGGCCACATCTTCACTGTCTATACCAACTACTAGAGTGTTCAAGGGAATACAAGTTCCCTTTGTGCATTGCCTTTGTTGACTATGAGAAAGCGTAGATGGACTGGTGCATAGAAGCAGAGAAAGAGGGGAAAAGGTGCCTATATACCAGCATGATCTGAGTTGCAGAAATTAGGGAGGAAAAACATCTGCTACACAATCCATTCTATTCCATTACCCTGATAGGTGATGGGCATATTACAGATGTTTATCACATTTTATTTGTCTTGCTCTCTTTATTAGTTAGTCTGTATGATGATATACTGCTAAGATTAAAGGCCTGACTTTGAAATGTACAACCATCTCTATTCTGAATGAGTGTTTATTTTAATATATTGTACAAGTTATATCATTTTTGTTGAATTACATATTTTGTGGTATTCAAACAGCAATAAATACTGGTTCAATGCTATCTTTCTGATTTAGGAACTGACCAATACCAGTGATATTAGTTGACTAATATGACTAAAATACTTTTGCTATATGGTGAGCTGTAATCAGAAAGATTAAAAATATATTTAATTATTGCTGGATCTGTGGATTTGCTGTAACTAAATTAGCTATGGCAATTTGGCTTCAAGAATGTAAATACGGACAGTAACTGGAGATTCTTGGATATTAACCACTGTGGATATACAGACAACTCTTCACCATAAAACCATATCAGATAACACAAATAACCTGCTGCACTTTCAGGCTTCTATTAAAGTGATCCCAGAGTAGACAATAGTTATATCTGACTTAACTCACCATTCAATTTAAGCATTACACAAATGTGACTTATAAACTGGCCTCACTAAAAAAAACCAAAAACAAAATAATCTTCAGCTCAAAACAAATGCTAGGTGGTTTAATATTGCTTCAGTTTACCTCTCCCTCTGTAATGAAGGCAAGTTGAGAACCCCATGATTTTGAGCAAGTTGGGGTACTTGTAGCTTTATCTCCAATCCAGAGAGACTCTCACACATTCTGTTCTATATAGATTCTTATACCACATTCATAGCTGTGGTAGCTAGGCACCTCATGAGCATAAGTTTTTTCAGGAGCAGGGCTTTAGTCTGCCTGTGCAGGTTGCAAAAAATTGAAGAAATTTCTTTTTACATGGAGATTCACAAAGTCTCATTAACTATCCATTTCACCTGATATTAGATCATTTTTTCACCATTGTTCAAATGGTAAAACCACGTTAGAATTTCTGCAAAACAAGCAGCTCCATAAGACCAATGTATTTAACAAGCAATGAATGTTGTTGTGCATTGGGTGGTGCATTGCTGAGACAGCTGTGAGAGACAGTTAAGAAGTCCCCATCTTAAAAGAAAGGCATACACCACTGAGTCTGTCCTGGAATTTGAACTGTATGGGCAGAGGGCTTTGGCTGGGTATTGTTTTAGGTAAAGTGTGTGTATATATGAGAATCAGGACACAACACACAAAAGAGAGACAGAAACAGATGCAGCCTGGACAAGCATGGTGCACAGACCTGGGACAAGCCTACAGAGGTGGGTTCTGAGTCTGGTTCTGAGGAAAGAGGTGCTGTAAGAAAAGCAACTATGTCCTATTGTTTGGTTCCTCTTGTGTTTTGGGGGGAAAGGACTTTGCATGTTCCCTGTAAATAAACAAGACTGCAAAGAAAATTCCTAACTCCATCATCAATTTCCTAACTGGATCACCCTGAATTTGGTAACTGCTCAAGTCAAAAGGAGTAACAATATAAACAAATGTAGATCGTTTTTATAGTTACACTTTCCTGTTGGCTATTCGGACGCTGTCTGAGTGACTCTGTCAAAGATAGATAGACTTTATCAGCGGGCAGGCAGTATAACTATGAGCCCATTCCTCTGGAGAGAAATTTAGCTCTCCAGGTCAAGGACTCATTCTAATAGGTTATTAACATCATCCATTATTTGTACAGCACCCACTGCAATTGAATCCTCAACCTGAGTGGAGCTTTTGGATATTACAAAACAAATGATTACTATCCATAACTATTATTATTTCTCAACATTTCTGATCTATTAACGTATTTTCCTTTAATTGATTGGAACAGCCTCTGACTCCACACTTCTTTCCCTTTGTGCCCATTTCTTCTATAAAGTCTTCATCCACAATGCCTGTGTGTCACTTGATGTCTGCCTTTATGCTACAGGAGAATGTGTACAGATATGTCCATAGTATTAACATACAGTACATCCCCCATATAGAGATAGTATTGGCTAGGTTGTAGTTGTCCACAGGTGCAGATTATGTAAGTGCTAGGAAGATAGCGAGCTCATAGGTATGAAGGGACATCTGCTACCATGGCCTCTTTCAGCAAATATGATTCTATTGCCCACATTGCAACATGAAAGTCTAAACCTAATAATTCACCTGTGACAAGCTTTGAATTCAATTATCCTTTAGCACCTTAAATAGTCAATAATCTATTAGAATGGCTCTAGAAAGATTAATTCCAGAGACTAGGGTTAAATGTTAACTCTAAATTCTTTGACATTTCAGTTTAGCATCTATAGTCTCATTTTCAACTTCTTTTAGACTGTGCTGTGTTGAAGATAGTTAACAACAGAGAAGAACTGGTGCTGAAAGTATACCCACTCTCTAAATATACCTATTGCCAAAATGCACCTGGGGAATCAGGCAACACATCTAGCCTAGGAATAGAGAAGCTCAGGACACTTGTTGGAACAATTCTATTGTAAAAATTCCATACAGACTTGATGTGTAAGTGATCAAAACTCAAACCCTGGTCCAAATGTAATGCAGAACCCCCAAAACCTTTTTAGGAATAGGAGAAAGCATTATCAACTGTTTTTACCCCCTTTAAATATTTTTGGTTTTGTGTTATTCCCAAATAGACTGAAATCAGGGGAATACTGATACCAGTAAACTGTGTGCTACATTTAATACAACCACACCTTTGTGTGATAGATAAGAATTTGCTAATATACAGACAGGGAAACTGAGACAGAGGGGCTAAGTGATTTCTCAGGGTTACAGCAAGTCTACAGCAAGGCAGGGGAAAGACCTTATATCCTGACTCCCAATCCCATGCCTAAAATTCCTAAATCAAAGTCCTAAACCACTGTTCCTCAAACGAAGCCTGTTGTCATGAGATTTTCAATCTAAACTGATTTGGATAAGCATTTGATTCTTAAATTTGCCAGCCCCCACCCTCCACTAACAAAAGTGTGATTTCTTACAAGCACTTTGTGCACATATGGGAATAAAAACCATGATTTGAGGACTTCAGTAGCTCAGACATAGGTTAGAGGTTTATTACAGGAGTGGGTGGGTGAGATTCTGTGGCCTGCATTGCGTAGGAAGTCAAGACTAGATGATCATAATGATTCCTTCTAGCCTTAAAGTCCATGAGTCTAGAAAAAGCCATTGAAAATTCAGTGAAAACTCAAATAAGAGGAAAAAAAAAAAGTTAAAGTATATCTTAACTCTATAACAAAGAGCATGTCTGTAAGTAACAAATCACTGAGATACAAGAATGTATAGATTTCTAACACTGAGCTACAGAAACCAGAAAGAACATGAAAGGGGAAAAGCACTAGTGATCAGCCCTGGTTACTTATTAGAAAGATAAAAGTGTTCTTAACATGCAAGCTAGAACCACTTTAATTTGTGGCTCTCTCCCTTTTCCTACAGCTACTACTCTTATCTTTCATGAAAAGTTAATAGAAATAAATCTAGTAGCATTTTTCTAAATTTTCATCTCTCATCAACAAAGTGCTTTTGCTTTAACCCATTCCCAAAGAAAACATCCTCTTTGGTGCCCACACTCTCTTTTAAGGTAGCTCAGGACAATCAGAGGCCAATTGACAGTTGAAGATAATTAACCCTCCATTATCACCTGTTACCTTTTTACCTGTTCTACTTGCAAACACCTGGAGCAAGCTGTCTTTCAGATTTGGCCATATCTACACTTGTGCTTGTAATCTCTTAGCAGATGGGGTCTCAGAGTTATGTTTTCATTATATTACATTTGTTTTTATACATTTGGCTTCGGGTAGGTGAGATATTATGTGAATAATATTATGTCATTACTGGTTTATTCTGATATGTCCTCCATGAGAGGAGGTAAGGAAACAGCAAATTCCTTAAGCAAATTTCTCCTTCATCTGCCAACTCTCAGGCCATGTTTCACCAGTCTTTGGCCAGCACTGAAAAATGATATTCCTTGCAATAAATTCACAGCATTACACAGCAAATGTTTTATCTGTCTGGATCTCTAATGGAACAATAGCTACACCATTATTTATGCTTAGGTATATGTAGATTAACTGGTCTTGGTACAGGTTACCAGAAAAGTATGAATTCCTGATATACTAAAATGAAATGGTATTGGTTCTACATTTCATATTTGTTTATTAGTAGCTCTAGAAAGATATAGATAAGCAAACAGCTAGAAAAAATGCTTACTTCATTTTTTCCACATAGTCTCCAGCCTCTCTGTGAGTCAGTACTTTTGATCCATTTATTACAAAGCAGTTCACATATTAGAATAATTATTAGAGCAGTCTAAAAGTATGTTTTGGGAAACAAATTAAAACATTTTGGGGGTTTTTTTCAAATGTTTTTGATGAAAAAGAAACAACAACTAAAACCTCAAGTATTGACTTTGGGGTTTGTTTGTTTTTTGTTTTTTTGGCACTTTCTATCCCTTCCCTTTTCCTACTTTGCCATGGATAAAGGGGAAGAAGGAGGAGGGGGAAATCCAACAGTTCAAAACTTAACAAGTTTGGGGTTTTACTTTTGAAAATTGAAACATATTAGGTTTTCTGATTATTGTTTTTTTCCCTTGACAAATAAGAAAAACACAAAAAGTTGAGTTAAGAATTTCATTCTTAAAAAGTTTCTTTTTCTCAGAAAGTATTTTTGAATGAGAAGTTTTGAGTAGTATTGTTAACATTAGATGGGTGGAGAAAATGACCTTCTTAACACAGCAAGCTTGTGCGAGCTTGGAGGAGAACTTATGTCTCTTGCTAATAAGTGCTAGAACTGAGCCATTGGACCAAACTCCTTTCTGCTTAGCATTGCTGCCAACGAGCTATTATTGATAACCTTCCTAATACCACCATTTGCTTGCCCGTTTCCTCCTTTTCCATTCACACCAGTCAGCCAACTACAACAGTTTGCTTGGTTGGCTAATGTGAGATGAACTTTCACCCAAGCCAACCTGAAAGAGGGAGCTTGACAAACAGAGCTTGATCCAGCAATAGCTGATGATGACCACTTTAGCCTCTGTTGGTTTAAGCCACAGGATGCATTTGTTTTATGAGGCAATCCAGCTGCCTGACAATTTTTATATATTGTGCAAGACAAGGGAAAGCTGAAAAGCTGCTGCTCAGAAGGTTCAGATTTTGAGTCACTACTAGAATTCCAGTGGCAGATGCCAGCCACTGAGGTGGGAAGCCAGGCACATCATTGCAAGCCTTGCACAACCTCTATGCCACAGGTGGAGAAGAACCTGAGCCAGCCATGCAGATCAGAAACGAGGTGCGGCCAAACAAAAGGAGGGTGGTTTATGGCTAGGGCACCTGAAAAATGTGATGAATCTCTGGGGCAGCCTCTGTTAGTGAGGCTGCTCTAGAGCTCTGACTCTACTGTTAAGATGCCCTCCTGTGTCATGACCTTTGAAAATTGCACCTTCTGCAGCTGTGAGGATGATTGAAACTCAGAATCTTTCACTTCCAGATCACAAGGATATTTAAAGGTGGCTTTGGTTTTTCCTGCCTGGTACTTCCCCTAATGGTTATTTTACCAGTTTCCTGAGTCAGGCCCAGAAGATGGAGAGAAATAGAGGCTTGCACAGAGGGATTCTCAGGTGGCACAGAACTATTGAACAGCCTCTACACTACTCCCCTCCCCCTCCAACTGCTAGTGTGGGGAGCATGACAGCGGGCACAGCTGGGGCTTCCCTGTGCCATAAGGATCTCTGCCTACTATAACGGTCCCTGGAGGTTGTTAGCAGGTGGCAAAGGTTAGAGAAATCCTCAGGCTGCTCTAGCCTTTACAAGAGACTACCCTGGTGCAGAGTGACCCTCCGACAAGGACAGTGCAAAGGGCATTGTTGAGTTGTTTGCCAATCTGCAGCTGACGATCTGTCCACTGAGTCAAATTGAGCATTCTAAGCATTGTATGTTTTCATCAGTTCACTGTTTGTGTGATTTCCAGCCCAACATCCACATTTTCCCTCTATATAATATGCATTTAAAACTATGGCTGTAGAGTGTAGATCATTGTGGGTTTTGACCTCTTTATAGAAGTGTAACAAAGAAATGCTTACTGTTCTTTTCTTCTGCACACCATAAGAACAGGATTTTAAAGCTGCTAATGTATTTGAATGCCCAATTTCTATTAATTTTTAATGGAATTAGGCATCCAAATCCCATAAATGGCTTTAAAAATACCACTCTAAAAATCATGCATAATGCACTAATCCATGTTGATATAGAATAGAAAATGGGTCTGATTCTCCCCTGCCTTGCTCTTTATAAGGTCATTTATATATGTGCAGTGTGAGTGCAAAAATGCTAGCTTTCTAAATTGGATAATATTTTACACCCACTTTTTACTTTTTTATAGCAAATGTAAACCAGATGCAGGACAGGGGAAACTCATTCCCCCGATTACCAAATATAGAATATGCCACATTTGAAAAACCAAAGTCTTTCAACATGTCTGAGTAACCACCATGCTGATGATAGCCATTCATGTGCCTCTGTGGCTAGCAGAAAGAATAAATCGGTAAAAGAAAGCTGAACAGTTGAAGTTAACAAATGGTGGAGGACAAGGAGTAAAACAAGCTTTCTATGGCAGTTCATATTTTAAATATAGGCATTTGAAAAATGGGGTTTCACATTAATGTCTCTCAGCCTTTTTCATATCAAACCTATTCAGTTAAAGGGAAAAATATATTTGGGGCTTTTTCACCCTTAACTTCCAGCCCTGCAAACTCAGCCTGATCTGAAAGTCAATAATGATAATAGTTTTTCAGTTCAAATTATGGCCTCAGTGATACTGCAATAAATCCCTTTGCTTTCCATGGGTTTGCACAATTGTAACTGATCAGAATGCAATGTATAATGCACAAGCTGGGACAGAATCCAGTTTATTTTCACTTTGGTGGTATAGTGACTCTGAAGGGCTAACAGGTGTAAAAGTTATTTTAGACACAAAGAGCAGCTATATTAAATAACAGAATACCAACTTTATAGTAACTTTTTAGCACAGAAGTGCACGTTAAAGATTAATGTAGAAAATAAACTATACATTTCCAATAAACTGAATAAATATGTTTGTTTCTTCCTATACTGATTACTGGTATGATAAAAAAATATGGATCTACTGTCCCCACAATAAGTATGTACTTTCAATTACCAGCAAATTACACATATTTAGGTGACAATTAACAGTAAGCAATTAACAGTAAATAATATTAAAGCTGAAAGGCAAATCACTGAATATGTAAAATTTATGAGGCTCAGAGAGTAAGATTTGATTGTTATATTAGTGACAAGATTAGGAGTCACATGCCAAGTAGAAAAGACAGCTCTTGTCTTGAGAATGAGATGGGAATAGAAGAGAAAGAGAGAAACAACTGGGTGCAGTGAGGCTGTTACAGATGTTGGCAGCCTACTGTGAAAATGAAACATGATGAAGAAGCAGAAAATGTCTAGAATTTCAGCCGCGTAAGGATCAGGGAGAAGTTGTATCAGATTGAAGAGAGGAGAAGGTTCCTGGAGGGTCTTGTAGGGCAGAAAGTAGATGCTGAAAGGGAGAAAAAAACAGTGAACATCTGACTATGAAGTATGATGTGGACAACAAAAATGATCAGCAATATTGCATATTTGAGAAAAAGTGCATAAATGTTAATCTTCAGGGTCTTAATCCAAATCCCATTGAAGTCAACGGGTGCCTTTCCAATGATGGTGGTGAGACATGGATCACATCCCAGGGCAACATGTTACTAGTAAGTAAGTTTGCAGAACCATGCACTCCAGACAACTGGCATGAGGTTACTGAGCAATGGTCCCTCTAAGCACTGAAAATCCAGAGAAGGGATATTGAATTAGCCTTGCACTAGATGTGCAGTATAACTAAATTATAGGTTATATTTATGCGCTGTAGCCTGTGCTCTCTTATGGGCCATACGGCTGATAAGAAGAGAGGCAGGGTGTGGGATAAAAGGACTGAATTTATTAAAGTAACTTTAATTTAAATTAAAGATTAAATACAAGAAGAATTAAACAGACCAGGAAAATGTTATTTTAATTTAAAACTTGTTCTTCATCTGAAGCAAGACATAAAACAAATATTAATTATGCATATAAAGAGCCAGGTCCATTGGGTTAGTAATTTAAAAAAATGTCATGAATGTTGCTTTTTCCACATTTAAAAATGTTTACTTGATGAACATGAACCATGGAATGGGATAAACTTATTAAAAATAGTAATACTTTACAGTGCATATAAAGGCAGAATTTTAATATATGTGATCATATATATTTTATGCGCACACACACACACAAAGACCAACATAAAATAATTATAAGAATCTGACTTTAACAAAATCAAAGAGATTCAGAGTTAAAGTTTATGCTACTTTCTTAATTTACCCTTCAAAGCTAAGAGAGTGCTATCTACTTGTGAGAGAAAGAGTTTGGGATTAAAACTTCTAATTGCTATTTCTGACTATCGCTGACTTGCTGAATGGTATTGGGCAAGATCCCTCCACTTCCCCTTACCTTCCATTGAATATAACTAGAGCCAGGGGAGAGGGGAGATTGGTGAGAAATCAGACTCAACTGTTTGTGTTTGTCTAAAATGGAGTGTTTGTGGGCCTGTGGTAACTCATGTTAATCGAGTGACAGTTAACTCAAGTTAGCGAATGTGACAGTACATGTTAGTCTAGACACTCTACAGATGTTTGTTCCAGGAAAATGTTTATCGTTTATCCTCGGGCTCAGCCTAGGGCATAATCTTTTGGGTCCCGGTTTACTTCTGTCCTTCAGTCTTGGGCCCCTTATCACAACAATCTTCCTTCAATAAGATGGGCTGAATGGGACTCCCTGAAAAGCCCATTTTTTTCTGGGCTCAAGGGTTCATGTAAAGTGTAAATCAAACCCCTTTCCTTTTCCCAATATGGGCTAACCTCATTGTCTCTATAGCACTCACTAGTTCGGACAGTGACTGCTGAGGAGTCGAACCTGGCTCTAGCATGTGAGTGGGCTACCAGACCAGCTCATTACGCAAAAGAATTTTACATCTAATTTCTGCTGTTTTGGGCCCGGTCTACACACAAAGTTGCACTAGTGTTGCAATATTGCAACTTCAGCTGAACTGGTGAAACATCTCGCTGCAGACAACACCTACTTTTTCTTCTTCTTCTTGCAATGAATATATACCAAAGATACAGGAGGAAGCATCTTCCCTTAGCACCAAACCCGTAAAGTTCTTCCACTGGTATTTTAAACATCTCCATCAAACCTTAAGAGGGATTTTAGAATGCACTTTGCAAAGCCAAGGCATAGCAAGCCACTTTTCAAAGCTAAATCATATGGCCAAAACCCAGCTCAGTCTAATGGCAATAGAATCATAGACTATCAGGATTGGAAGGGACTTCAGGAGATCTGCAGCTTTGATTTGGAAGCACATCTCCCAGTGGCATCAGTGACATTTACATCCATAGGATCAAGACCTCTAAGAGGAGAAAAAGAAAGGTCCAGCGCTTAAGGCACTAGTTTAGAATTTAGGATATTGGGATTCAAATCCATGCTCTACCACAGACTTCCTGTGTGATCATGGCTAAGTCCATACTTCACAGAGGTAAAAATACATCAAAGATTATTGTCAGGTACTGATACTCAAGTAATAGGGGTAACATAAGTGCCGGACAGAGAGGGGCCTGAGAACTTTAGGGTTCAACATTTCAAAGCACTGTGCCAGGAGTCAGCTCTGTGAGTCTCATTTAGATTAACAAATGTCACATTGCTAAATCTCCTCCCACGGCAGGTGAAATCTGAGGCCCATTGAAGTCAAATGGAGTTTTGCCACTGATTTCAATAGAGATAGGGTTGCATCCAGTTCCAGTGCACTTATAGTCTTCAATTCCCATTTCTTCATTCCTGCACCAAGAACACAGATGAACAGTGGGTGGTGGCAAAGATGGCTTTAAGATCCTCTTTAAAATCCATCTTGAGCTATCCAGAGGCATGTCTGGCCCTGGGAGGGGAGGGGCTTGGGTACAGCTAAAAAGAATGAGAGTGCTGTGGCCATGCATCTCCATGCCCATTCCTCACCTCAGGAATGCTCTGTATGCCAAAAGGTGTGAAGGGGTCCAGCATTCGAATGGTTCCACTAGCTTTACATCAGCTACAACCCCCTTGCACGGTGGGGTATTGCCAAAGGACTGTTTCTGTCCCCGTTGCACCCAAGAATCAGGCCCATAGAGTCTAATTCTAATCCCCAAGTGGAAGAATGATGCATCTGTAACAAAAGATGTGGTGCAGAATCCCCAC
This sequence comes from Dermatemys mawii, assembly GCA_007922305.1. Classification (NCBI taxonomy): domain Eukaryota; kingdom Metazoa; phylum Chordata; order Testudines; family Dermatemydidae; genus Dermatemys; species Dermatemys mawii. The sequence goes on from ML677333.1 coordinate 83,150,045, forward strand.
TCCTCAGAATAACTACAGGCCAGGAGTTCATAATTTAATGAAATATGCACATAACATAAACACACAGGGAAGTGAGGAGCAGAAGTGAAGAAGGTGTAGTGCACCTGATTTTGTGTCAGACACCCATTTGTTTCTTCGTGCTACTGTGTTTCCTCATTGTATTGTTCCTTGCACATCTCTTTCGATTGTGAGGTCCTTTGGGATACGGATTTTGTTCACTGTAAAACACCACATACACTTATGACACTTTGATGATAATAATAGAAATGCAGGGCTGGAAGGGACTTCAAGGGTCATCTAGTCCAGCCCCCTGCACTGAGGCAAGACCAAGACAACCTAAACAATTGTTGACAGGGGTTTGTTCGGCCTCCCGTGACAACCTCTCTTGGATTTCTATTCCAAAGTTTAACAAACCTTATAGTTAGAAAGCTTTTCCTAATATCTAACCTACATCTCCGTTGCTGCAGATTAAGCCCACTGCTTCTTATCCTACCTTCAGTGAACATGGACAACAATTGACCGCTGTCATCTTTATAATAGCCCTTCATCTATTTGTCAGTTTTCTTTTCTCAAGACTAAAACATGCCCAGTTTTTTTCACCTTTGCTCCTAGGTCAGGTTTTCCAAACCTTTTAGCATTTTTGTTGCTCTCCTTTCTCTAATTTGTCCGCATCTTTCCAAGGGTTTGTCTACATCAGAATTAGTTTGTAGCAAGCTGCGGTGTGAATCTATCCCACATTAGCCTGCTGTGCACTAAACCCTCCATAGGGACCCTGCTGACGTGCACTAACAGTTGGTTAATACACTTTTGATCCAGTCCTTTTTGAAAAAAGATGACACTAAGCACATCATCACACTTTTAATGTGCATCAGCAGTGTCCACATGGGTCCATGGCAGGCTAGTTCTGGGTAGAAGCACACTCCAGTTTTCCACAATGATTGTGTACATATGCCCTTAATAATGATCAACTGCAATAGCTCTGACACTTTTGTTATGCTACAGAGTGTCAAATAAAAGTATCTGAAAGCAGAGGGAACATTTTTTCCGTTTGGCTCTACATTTTCTTAAAGAGCCAGTCAAATGAAAAATGAAATCTTGTATTTAAATCAAAGTATGTATTAGTACCTAGACTTGTGCACCAAGTTTCATCATGAAGCAAATTAAATTGGCTAAAATAGGCAGTACCATAAAATCCTTCTTTAATAAGAGGATGGCAATAGAAATGCTAAGAGATCTCCATATGTAAGACAGAAACAAATCATAAGCTTTATCTTGATCTTGTTTGTGTTCATGACAGAAGTACCAAACAGAGGCCTATTTCCTGTGCGCTTACATTGCTATATTATTCATGGATCACATTTAAAGTGGAACTAATCATTTCAAGACAGATGCAACAATAGTTTGCATGGCTGCTACCATCAGTGAATTGAGTGATGTACTCAGGGATGCAGTTTGCACAAAGCATCCGAATTACCAATAGTTCATGGTTTGAAAATAGCTGATCTTTGACACCCACAGGCTTGAAGATCTGACGTCACTGAGTTAGTGAAAACAAGGGGATGTGAGAAACTGGGTACATCTAGAAGTAACATTCACGCTTGACTAAAAAGCACTGGGGAGGTAAGAAAATTGGTTAGCTGACTGGGAACCCTACAGGAGTTTTGCACAAAACAGGAAAATAGTGTTAAACTGACATTTACTAAGCAAGCTGCTGAACAGGAGTGCTCAGGGTATGCCCTGCACTGAAGCAAAATGCCAGAATTGTACAATAATCAGACTTTGATGGATCCAATTGATGCCCCAAAGGCTGTTCTTCTATTTTTTATTTCTTCCTTCTGATCCTTATCCCTGATTTGATGAACTATTTTTAAGTATCTATTTTCCTTTTGAAGTGTGTAGTAAGCTTCAGCAAATACTCCAATTCAGTCTCTCTCTGATTCCCGAGCGTGTTATGGATCTGTTAAAGTGACATCAACTGGAAGTCTAATCATGGTTTATTATTTTAAAACATTGTTATCTCTTTTGACCTGAGTGCTTAATCAAAAATTCAGGATCTTGCGGGTTGTTTCAGTTAGGGAGAAAAAATGGTGAATTTTTTGATACAGGAATCAGGTGTTTCTTTGATGCAGTCCGGTTTATGTTCAAAGAACGTACGAAGTCTTGTTTCCTTGAACACAGTGAGAATCAGACAACAAGGGACAATATCTCTGCCCACAGTTTCAAGCCGCTTTTCAGTCAGCATCCTGCTCAAAACTTCTCTGTCTTTCTTAGCTTTTCACTGGGCCACACTGCTAGTGTTTGTTCTGACTGCGTCCTTGGCTTTTTCTGTTTTTGCTTCTCTGTGTCTGTTTTTGTGATGTTTCTCCCTCTCTAAAAACACCTCCATAAAATAATATCCAACCAGACCCACTCACATTGTCCAAATTCCTGAGTGGCCTCACATGTGCCTTTAATTTGGGCAATGACATGTGCCTAAGTTTGGTTAGAGGCTACTTTGTTTTAGCTACTTGCTTCCATAAAGGAGTTTAATGGTGTCATACAACTACCTTAAATGAAAGACATGATTGCACCTGCACACGCAGAGTTTCAAAAAGGTTTAACCAAATGCATAACAATATTTTCCTTTCCTCTCTGTATGAGAGATCCACATAGATGAGGAAACTCAGTGTACAGGTGTAACAGTACGGCAGATGCATAGAATACTTTAAAATACATTTCAAGACACAAAGGGCTAGATACTCCGCTGGTGTAAATCAGCATATTTCCATTTAAGTTAATGGAGCCACACCCATTTACACTGGCTGAGGATCCATTCTATTGTATGTTAGGATAATAAAAAATAAGTAAAAGTGAAATTCATTCAAGCCAAAGTGGTTAGACTCCCACACCTGCCTATAGCAGTGCTCAACTCCATGCCAGATTGAAGTATCCCACTTCTAAAACATCTCTCTACGGCCCCGATGAAACAACGAGGGATTTGGAGTTTACTGAATTTCAAATGCTGTAGTTAATACACTAAGAGTTTGTCTGGTCATATATTTCAGAGTCTGGTGAGGCTTTGTCTTAACTAGAATTCAAAGGTGTATTGATAGCAGGTGTTTGCTAACACTGTCTAACTAACATGTTCTACAACTCTAGAGAGGACAAGGCACAGTAGACTTGGGGTTGGAATGGGGGCAGGGCAAGGGCAGGGGCAGGGCAGGAGTGGACTCAGTGCAGGCTGGGGTGGGAGGTCGAGCACCCACCGGTGCCAGGAGAAGTTGGCGCCTGTGCACTCACATGATTCGTCTTGCATAAAATGCATCATAATTATATCATAATCATATAATAATATCACTGTCAAGAACATGAGGTGCAGTGTGACAGTGGGCATTTGTCCCATATGCTTTTACTGACTTGATCAGCTGGCTAGAGCAAACAGGACAAATGCCCACTTTTGTCAAAAAAGTGGAGTGCGGAGGGACGAGTGGCCATGCCAGCTCTGCACAGGAGTAAGAGGCAGGGTTCTGGAAGGGGGAAGGCAGGGCCCAAACAAGCAGCAATATGAGCCCCAGCCTCAGCCTTGCTGGGGGACAGGCAGGGATCAGGTGGCAGCAATGCCAGCCCAGAATTTGGGAAATATGGTCACCTTCTCTAGTATGTGTATTGTTGCTTGCCCAAGCCTTGCCTGCCTCCCGCACGGGGAGGGAGACTCAGGCCAACGGCTCGGGCCAGCCTGCACAGGGGGTGGGGTGGCTTGGGCAAGCGGCATGGGCCAGACCTGTGTGAGAAGAGGGAGAAGGCTGAGGGCTTGAGACAGCCCTGTGCAGAGTCCCATTTTCCCTTTGGGAAATATGGTCTCCCTAAGGATGTTATAAAAAGAAGAGTGATTGATTGTTCTTCATGTCCACTGACAGCACGACAAGAAGTAACAGGCTTAATCTGAATCAAATTAGATTTAAGAGAAACTTTCTAACTATATAATTAGTTAAGTACTGGAATGTAGAATATGTATTATTGGAGGTTTTCAGAACAGGTTAGCGATTTAGACAAACACCTGTCAGGGATGGTCTAAATATACTTGGTCTTTCCTCATTGCAGGCAGCTTGACTTGATGACCTTTCAAGGTCCCGTCCAGATCTATATTTAACTGATTTAGTGAAAATAACATGGGGATATAATTAATTGATTTTATAGAATCATATGCATAAGAGTAGCTTCAAATATCAGAGAAGGATATTTTATATCCTATGTCAGGCTGTCTGGAGTAGCTCATGAACGTAGGTGCACATCTCAGAGCAGACTCTTACAAACCAGAGCACAAACCCCAAACTGGTTATTTTACCAACTAAGTATCAAGTGTGAACTCCTAAAGCACTATAACAGCCTTAACATGGAGTCACAGACAGTCCCCCTGCTTACCTCAGTCTATCTTGCCATGTAGGTAAGCTTGCATTTTTGATGGATGGTCTCTTATACCAAAAATCTCAGCACTACTCAGGTTATTCCCAGTCCCAAAGGATCAGTCACTTACCTCAGGTTAAGTGCACCCTAGATCTCCCAAAGACAACACTTGCACCCAATCCTATAATAAACTAACTAACTAATAATGTATTAACTAGGAAAAAGAAATTAGTTATTTACAAGGTTAAAGCAGGTAAACAAACAGACAAATGAGTTACTGCATTGGGTTCCAAAAGGCAATAGAACCTGCTGTAATAGGCAAGCTCTAAGTCCCTTAGGGCTAACCCAAGCTAAACACCCAGGGGACCCTTGCTTATGATTAGAAGCCTTCTCCCTGAAGTCCAAGCAGCATAGGGATGATAATCCCTGTCAGGAAGAAATTTGTATTTCCTTCCTCCCAAATTCAAGCTGTGATGGAATGAGCATTTGTGCATGTCTGCTCTTCATGGGTGTGCGGAAAACAAAGTCTTTTGTCCACTGGTAATCCACAGTGAGTTGTCTGGTGTTTAAAGGCCTTCTTTTGTTGAGCAGAAGATGACACTTCCTGTGGTAAAATAGTATTTTACACTTGTTAATTCTTCTCCCCTAACTGTGGGAGTTTCCAGTTTCACAGCAAACACTTTTATAGTTACCGAGCAAATGCTTAAATATTACCTTATAACATGGGATGTTATATGTGAGATTAATATATGCAGCATCTCACAAGCATTTCATAAAGTCCAAACACGAAACAAATATCTATAAATCCAATACCTATTTTAACCATACTAACACAGGTGAGCCAGACTGGTTTCCAGCTATGCATTTATCACTGTTCAGTGAGGCCTTGGCATCAGCTGGCAACTGGTCTGTCAGCATCACAGCCTATGCTGTAAGATGTTGTTCTATACATGTTGCTACATACAGAACACATTGTAGGATTATGCTGCACTTAGTATGTGAAGTGCCTCAACAGCTTCGATAGTGTTTGAAATAACAGTTTCATTACATGTGAGCTTTTTCTAAAAAAAAAAAAACAAATCAAAAAATGAAGAAACCCCAAAACCTGCAGATGATTTGTCTGGTTGTTGTGCTTTTTGCGGGGGAAGGGAGGAACTTTTTCTGGGTTCAATTTTCAGCAGACTTGTATTTACATAACAGACCATGTGAAAAAAAGGAGTAAAAGAAAATATTTCCCATGGGGTTTTGACAAATATAGGACTGATGGCAAATGTTTAAAACTTAATAAAGACGTGTTGGTGGAATCACATAATAGCAAAAGAAAGTGGGAGGAAAAAAACTTTACAAATTTAGGCATGGGGCTTCTGAAGCAAAAATGGAGTGCTTAATGAACTCATTTACACATCAGTACTCAGAATGCTTCTCATTCCAATAACCAGAGGTTGGAAACAAAGTGAATAAGTGAAGTGTAGCTATATTTACATTGTTTGACTAAGAAGAACTGTGGAAAGCATTCTCCATCTTTTACTGCCATAGCTTTTGAGCTTGAATATGACTATGCAGTCAGCTTTACCCAAGGTTTACATTGTAAATAATAAATTTGACTCTTAAGTGTTTCCTTTGCATTTTAAATCAATATTGCAAAAGCAATGAGTTCCCAGTATGTAGGCATATAGACTGCAAGCTACTGTATTGGAAAATAAGCAGCCATTTTTTACTTCAGGAAGTTAACAAATCATCAAAGAAGTTTATTTCAAATATTTTTGTATTCCTATAGCTCATGCCTCGACAAAAACTAGGTGCTTAAATGGGAATTGACTAGCACTTCCGAAAGGACCCTATTATGTTTCTTATTTTAACATCTCTAAAATGAAACTGCTTTGCAGTATGTTAGCAGCAGATGATCATTCTCACTTGGCTCTTTTAAAATTCAAGTAGGGCTAGTGTCCCATTATTTCTGGCCTTTGTAGGACTCATTATTATAGTACCATCTGTTAACACCAGGATAATTGAGATGGTGTCAGTATTTCCTTCGCAACCCCCGTAATGTCATGGTTATATAAATCGGACATAATAATCTGCTCTTGGTTGAAAGAGGAAATTTGAAACAAATAATCTGTTTGGCTGTTTATATATTATGTGTATGAAACCCAAGTTGGAAGAATGTACGTGAGGAGTTTCTGGTGGTGTTAAATGAGAGGAGGTGAGTGATAGATTTAGAGAAGAAGGGATGAGTGAAAGAAAAGGTAAAAGGGTTGCAGCTTCCAGGTGGATAGAAGGGAGAATGAGTCCCTTGGGGTCAAGGCAACAATAGAATTGTGTGTCAGTGGCACAGTGGATGAAAGGAAGCGTCTTCAAACTTTATCGTAAGCTTCCCACTGCAGCTCCTTGAGTCCCTGTGCTGGTGGCCTTGTAAGTCTGTGTGTCAGGAAACGTAAGAATGTCCATACTGGGTCAAACCAATAGTCCATCTAGCTCATCCTCAGTCCATCTTTCTCCAATAGTGGCCCACACCACAGCTTTAGGAGGAGTGTACAGACCAGGGCAGTTGGAGTGATCCACTCATATACTCCTGGCTTCTGGGAGTCAGAGGTTTAGACGAAAAGAGGGCTCGTCCCTGTAAGATGCAAAGTTCTCTGAACAAAGAGAAGCATTTCAAGCTCTTTACTCCCAGCCGCTCTGCCTTTTTTTTTTTTTTTAACCCAGTGGCTTTATTGGCACAGGTAGAGTTGTCAGGAACCAGAATTACACCATCCTATAGATCACCAGAGTAATCCAGGAAAAAGAGGCAAGTGTTTTGAAATCAATCTGAAAGAATCAACAAGCAGCAATTTAATTTTTTCAAGTGTTTATTTTACTCATCCCTGATACCAACATTGTTTGTATGCCCAGAGAAAGGAAACAGAAGCAGAATGATCATTACATTATTGGGATCACTATTGCTATTTGGAACAAGCATTTTGTACTTCAGGGTAGATGAATTAGCCAAAATATTGTTTCTCTTTATAGCAATTTGTGATGCAAAGGAAACACCTTCATTTATTAAAAGTTTCTTTTGAAAATGCCCAAGCTCTGGCTTAATTACAGCTCAGTTTGGTCTTACAAAGGTAATATTTTTAAAATTTAAAATTTAGTCAATTATTTTTAGATTGAAACACTATCTGGAGTTTCTTTCCCACACATGTTCATTCCTATTGAACTGGCCTATTATATCTAGTGCCCATTCTCTCAATCTCTCTTTCTCTCTCTCTTGAGTGCTCTAATAAAAATAAAATAAAATAAAATAAAATAAAATAAAATAAATAAAGGGCTAATTGGCAGGGGGTGAGGAACTCTGCAAACTCCCGCTCATGGAATTTTAATTGTTCTATTATGAGATGAGGATTGTCCTGCTCCCCTGTGGAATGAAAAGGAGCTGCCACCAATTAAAACTATGTGTTGAGGGATCGCCATAGCCACTGGGACGTATGCCAGAATCACCTCTGCAGTGGTTCCCAACCTCTGGCCATTGGGTATGTTACAGAAGCATCCAGTATGTGCTAGGTGCTATGCAAACATTTACGGTTCAGTCATGAGTCTGGCTGCTGAGCTGTGCCAGCATAAGAAGCCCCTTTATTTCCCTGCATGGGCTACTCATGTTGCCAACCCCTGTGAGGGCTCTGGAGCGGGAAGGAGTAGCCACCAGATTGCTATGCCCCTTCCTATATACAGGAATAGGCAGCAAGCAGGAAGGGTCAGGGAGTGGAAGGAGACTGGGTTCTTCCCTATGGACTGTGCCACTGAGTCACTGTGGAGGGGGAAGTAACATGCACCAAGAAAAGGGATGAAGGGGCACAGTTTATTGCCCTCATCAGGGTGCTGAAACAATTTGTACAGAGCCATTAAGCCACACTGTAAACTCTGTACATGAGGGACACCAGTTCAAGCCTGGGAGTGCACATGCACTCCTAGTCCCAGCATCTATGGCCCTCATGGGGCTAAGGGGAAAAAGGGACCAAATTGTGACTCACAGGTTACAATTCAGTTCCTGTGCTTGCCACATATTCAAACCGGATTGCAAGGTGCTAATCCAGTCCACAGGAAGATAGATTGATGTTTTATGTCCATCTTTGGATTAATGTATCTGGAAGACATTATTAAGAATCATGGTGGTTCTCTATTCTTCAGTCTAGAATTGCATTTGGGGTTCAGAGGTATGGAGGTGGGCGAGGACTTTGTTTTTGTGCTAGGGTATTAAAACTGAAGAGTTGATAATCTTTGCCTGAACCCTTCTAGACTCATGGCTTTGCATTTGTGATAAATTAAGGGGGGAGGCCCTTTTATGGACACCCACCCAGCCAGTTAGCTATAAAATCTCTGTTAGTAGCTGTTCTCTACTTGCTTTACCTGTAAAGGGCTAAAAAGTCTGACTGCATGCATAGGTAAAAGGAAGGGAGTGGGCATCTGACCAAAAGAGCCAATGGAAAGGCTAGAACTTGTTAAAACTGAAACAATACTCCCCTTTTGTCTGTCTGTGGTTGTTCTGGAGAGGAGAGACAGGGCTAGAACCATAGGCGCTGACTCCGTGGGTGCTCCGGGGCTGGAGCACCCATAGGGAAAAATTAGTGGGTGCTCTGCACTTACCAGCAGGTCCCTGCCCCCTGCCCAGCTCACTTCCACCTCCTCCCCTGAGTGCACCATGTGCCCACTTTTCTCCCCTCCCTCCCAGCGCTTGTGCCGTGAAACAGCTGTTTCACATGGCTGGGAGAGCGGAGGGAAAAAGAGGAACGCGGCACACTCAGGGGAGAAGGCGGGGCTGGGGATTTGGGGAAGGGGTCCACTAGGGGCAGGGAGGGGGCAGAATTGGGGCAGGGACTTTGGAGAAAAGGTTGGAATGGGGGTAGGGAAGGGGTAAAGTTGGGGTGGGGCCAGGAGGGATGCGAGCACCCACCGGTGCTGGGGAAAGTTGGCACCTATGGCTAGAACTATGCTGTAAAAGCTTGCACCAGGTATGAAAAATCATCAAATCATACCTAGAAACTACTAATTTGAAACTCCAGATATATAAGTAGATCAGGAAATGTCTAGGAAGACGCTATTAGGTTTATCTCTTTTATTTTTTATGGATTGTGGACTCCTCTGTACTAAGTCCAGGTGCTTTTGTTTTGCTTGTAACCTTTAACCTGAACCAGAAGAGAGCTATCCCGATGCTTAATTGTTTATTTAAAATCTAGCAAAAAGCCTAAGATCCAAATGTATTTACTTCCTTTTTGTTTCTAATAAAATTTACCTTTTTTTCATAACAGGATTGGATTTTTGTGTCCTAAGAGGTTTGTGCATATGTTGTTTAATTAGCTGGTGGCAACAGGTGATTTTCTTTGTTTCTTTCTCAGCTCTTCCTCATGGAGGAATGAGGTGGAGGGGTTGAGGGTACCCAGGAAGGTGCACTTAGGAAGGAATTCCTAAGTGCACCTTCCTGGGTTTGAAGGGTTTTTTTATGCACTTGGGTGGTGGCAGCATCTACCCATCCAAGGTCAGAGAGAAGCTGTAACCTTGGGAGTTTAATACAAGAATGTAGTGGCCACTATTAATTTTTAGAATCTGTGGGCCCCCACCTTCTGCACTCAAAGTGCCTGAGTGAGGCTTCAGCCTTGAAAGCATTCATGGTACTATATTGATGCATCAAAAATTCATTCATAAAGGGCCTTATTCTCCATGGCTTTGCGCCAATACAAAGTGGGCTTTGTGCCAATACAAAGTGTGATGGAGTGACAAAGCCTGATTTGCTAATGTTTTATACCTACTTCATTCTGCTGACAGAGGCCAGTCAGACCAACTTCTGAAGAGAGAAAAGTTTTTTTATTAAGATGGAGCAAAAGTCTACCCAATTCTGTTTGCACTGTCCAAACGTGAGCTTATTACACTCAAGACAAAAGTCATTCCTGGTGTAATTCTACTGATGACAGTGGAGTTACAGAGATTAATTTGGCCTCCAGAACTTGAAATTACAATGAAATCACAAGAAGGCTGAAGCTTGAGATCATTGGCAGCAATAGCATATCTATTATCTTTGAATAAATAATAACAACAACAAACAAACAACACTACTATACAGAAGTGACTGCAGATGTCTAAGACACATGTATCAATTAACAGTTCAAATAATCAAAATAATCCAAAACATCTGGATGAATGGAATCATACAGCACTACAAAAACTTTTGACAATTACACTGATTCCACAAGGTGACACACTTTTAAATACATTTTAAGTAGGAAGTAAAGAGGAGGTTCACCTTCTAACTGACTTGGCCCTAGTTCTTTGGCTGTAGTAAAATAGTGTACTCTGCAGAGTGAATATGAAGTCAGTAAGCACAGGAAATAGTAACTGAAGATTAAAGCTTCCTTTATCTAGGGCAGATAAAATGCACTTCTGCGTGGGTTCTGATAACTGATGATCTTTACTGCATAAAAGTGTGATGGCTGAAGTACCATTATTAGTTAGTTCTCATTGCTGCCTGAGAGGATGGGCAATAGGCAGTCAGCCTATTTTTGCATTCTGTTGGAGGATTAAAGCTTGAAAAATAAGATAACCCACATTTTCTTCATATTTTATATAAGTGAAATGTAAAAAGGCCCTGATAACTGAAGAGATGCTTAGATACCATGGTGATGAATGTGGCACAAAAAGATAGATAGAAATTGGCTTAGTGAGCTTCACATACTGCGTTTCCAAAATCTCAGGATAACTATGGAAAGGAATTTGCTAAGCACAGACCATGCCGTACTTTCTATCTTCTGGCTCATGCACAGTATTAGTTCTACCAATTCCTGCCACTAGCGTCATGGATCCATCATAAGGCTTTATTTTGGTCTAAGAAAAGCATGATGGCCCTTAGAACACTAGGATGACCTGGTAACAGTAACGAATTGTACAACAATGAAAGGAAGGAGACACATGGATGTGGCTGCTTCCTACTTTCAGGATGTTTCTTTTCCTGCTAGGCTCTTAGTTCAATTCTTACTTCACTTTCATATACTATACTGAGATGTCACAGCAGGCATGTGATGGGCATTCAGGGTACAATCCATACCAGTGAGGGGCTAAATCACTGCCTGTCCTGTAACCCTGGGTGCCTCAAATGTTTTGCTACTTTAACTTGCTGCCTGGGATGTTTAGGATGCAGGTCACACCCTGAGTGTCTGTGTATAACTGCAGCCCAGGTCCTGCAACTCTGACCTCAGCAGCCTGCCAGCAACACACCACTCACACTCCGGTCTCTACCAGCCTTGGTTACAACCAGCAAGGTGAACCACACAAATTCCCCACTCCAAATTTCCTCAGCGTGGTAAGCTCTGTAACATCCAGCCCTCTCCTGGACTGCTCAGAGGAAATAAGGCATGTTTGTTCCTCTGAAGACACAAGACCCACCAGCTTGCCACAT